>APFE031375205.1:0-115813 GCA_000404065.3 Pinus taeda
CATAAAACATAAAACAAACAAACAATATAGTAGTAACATGAATTAAAATTATTAATATACTAATAACATGAATTAAATAATTATAATGATTAGTATAATAATCTTACAAAAGAGTGTTAAGAAAGAGTAAAACATAAAACACAAATAGCAGTACAAAATAGTGTTACAATATAGTAAAACATAATAAATAAATAGTGTTACAAAATGGTGTTACAATCTAGTAAAACATAAAACATAAAACAAACCAACAATATAGTAATAACATGAATTGAAATATAGTAATAACATGAATTAAATAATGTTAATGGTTAGTAAAATAGTTTTATAAAATTGTGTTAGAAAATAGTAAAACATAAAACAAACAAATAAACAAACAATATAGTAATATGATGAATTAAAGTTATTAATATAGTAATAACATGAATTAAAATTATTAATATAGTAATAACATGAGTTAAATAATGATAATGATCAGTATAATAGTGTCATAAAATAGTAAAACTTAAAACATAAAACTAACAAACAATATAGTAATAAAATGAACTAAGATTACTAATATAGTATTAACATGAATTAAATTATTAATATAGTAATAACAAGAACTAAATAATGATAATTATTTGTGTAATAATGTCATAAGATAGTGTTACAAAATAGTAAAACATAAAACAAACAAACCATATAGTAATGATATGAATTAAAATTATTAATATAGTAATAACATGAATTAAAATTATTAATATAGTACTAACATGAGTTAATTAATGATAATGATTAGTATAATAGGGTTACAAAACATAAAACAAGCTAACAATATAGCAATAACATGAAATAAAATTATTAATATGGCAATAACATGAATTAAATATTTATAATTATAGTATAATAATGTTACAAAATAGTGTTACATATAGTAAAACATAAAACATAAAACAAACAAACAATATAGTGATAACATAAATTAAAGTTATTAACATAGTAATAACATGAATTAAATAATGATATTGATTAGTATAATAGTGTTACAAAATAGCGTTACAATATAGTAAACATAGGACAAACAAACACCATAATAATAACATGAATTAAAATTTAAAAAATAGGAATAACACGAATTAAATAATGATAATGATTAGAATAATGGTGTTACAAAATAGTGTAACGTAATAGTAGAACATAAAGCATAAAACAGAAAAACAATATAGTAGTAACATGAATTAAAATTATTAATATAGTAATAACATGAATTAAATAATTATAATGATTAGTATAATATTGTTACAAAATAGTAAAACATAAAACATAAAACATAAAACAAACAAACAACATAGTAATAACAATAATTAAAATTATTAATATAGTAATAACTTAAATTAAAATTATTAATATAGTAATAATGTGATAACCCCAGATTATGTAAATATGAAAATCTACTGTGGTAAAAGACAGTAAAACAGTTGTTGTTATGTTTTAAAAGAACAAAACTGGACAAACTATTTTATAAAAGTAATTTTAATATTTTCTTGAAATGCTGGCAGCCTCTAGGAGGTGGATTTAAAAGAAAATGCTCAGTTATAATAACTGGAAAAAAAAAACTACCCTCCCAAAAAAATAGGAAAAGTCCTGGCTGTAGGGGGAAGCTCTGTGCTGTGTGGACAGACAGAGGAGACCTTTTCCAAGAAGAGGAAAAAGGGAGAAGAGAAAAAAAAGAAAATACTGGTTAAGTCTCGTGAGGACCAGATAACCAAGCACAGAGTGCAAAATCTTGTTGAGGAGTTGAGGTCTGCAAGATGGCTTGGGGGGAGACTTCCGTCTTAGGGATGGATCTCATGGCTGGGTGGAAGAGCAGAAACAAGCACAGGTGACTTGCTTGAGAAACCATTCCTGATACTGTGAACCAGGTACGGATTCAAGTTGCAAAGTCCCTGAAAGAATATAGATTTACAGTATAATTTGCAATATGTAAATAAGGAACTATGTTTATTTCCCTAGATACTGTTTATATACGCAGTGAATCTGCTGTAGGGTTATTATCCTAAACCACTGTTATGGTATTAAGTAACTGCATGTGTGTAGTTGAAAATGAAATGTTCAGTTGTAAGTCAAGAGACTTAAACCAAATCTAGCTGTGTAGTAAACAAAGCGGCTACGGAAGTATTAAGCCAGAGCCTAGTTATGGAATAATAAGGGAGAAACCGGTTGTTAAACAACAATCGCCCTGTCATAATATAGTCGAAGAGACAGACTCTGTAGTAACCACAGAACAGTAAATAACGGAAACAACCGTGCAGAACCTATGCATGTAGACAAACACTGCTTAGTATGTCAACAGAACAAGTTGGCACATCCAAGGTCTGAGTGAGAGCACCGATAGTGGTCGGGTTTCAACTCCTCGACGAAAAGAAAACCAACTCACGGTTATCATATTAAAGACTGTGACTATGTAAAAACAAGAAATGGAGTATCCCGACCAGGGGATTTACATTTATAAACTGTAAGACAGAGAGCGGAAAAATGTATTTCTTTTCAATATGCTAGTAATGTGGAAATATACATGTTCGCTGATTCGCTTAGGTAAAGCAGAATAGAGCATAAAGAGAAGCAAGGAAAGACGAAAACCCCATAATAGATCCTGTACATGCTACAAGTATAACTCTGAGAATATGCATATACATTACGACATTTCCTAAGGAAGAATATGTATGTACAGCCAACCTTTTAATCAAGACATACGAGTTCATCAGGACCTGAAACTATATGATAAATGACCAACAGATGAATCGAGAAATTAAACAGAACATGGGTAATTTATAACTGTCGCCTCTTGTTCTGAGGACAGTTAAATATCCAAAATACATTCATAGTATTCAAGGTCCTATTACCATAAAAATATAGACTATGCACAGCTCCGTTATAAATTACAGAATAAATATATACCCGGTGGGGAACCGTAAGGTAAAGTCTGTCATTCATTAACAATAGAAAATTCCCAAAACAAGAACCTAGACCCAGAGTCAAATGTGCGGTTACAGCCAGAACCGAATCACATGTCCAGGGATGGACAGAGTAAACCAATTACTGCGCGTGCCTTCAAGGGCTGCATTACAAACACATTAAGTTCTTAAATATATATATCAAACTCAGATGGGTTCCAATGTGGATACCACTCCATCGGTCGATAATGAAATTGACCAGAAGACAAGAAAACCCAAATACGACCTGAGAGGGTTTTTGTGTGAAATACCTTAGCCAAGGATGCAAGGAAACCCTCGCTAGCACGGCAGTCTGCAAAACCCATATCCGAACAACTCAATCGACAGTTCATGAGCGTTGTGAGGAGCAACACAGAAAAACTAAATATATACCTTCAGTTGCCGAGAGGGTGTAAACATTGTGTTTAATGGTCGAAGCACCACTAGAGGGGTTCAAGTAACCCAGCAATGCTACCCTGTAACAAGGAAACCCGAGACATAAGAAATCATTATCCATGTATAACACTGCAAGAATAAACAAACTATAAAACCTAAGAGGCGAGGTGCCATACCTGTGTAGGGTTAATGTCATGCACTCTCCCGCTCTCAGAGCAATTGCAGATGTAATGTGCGGTGCTGGTAAGATCGAACCTGAGGGTGAACTCTGAGACAGAGGCGAAAGGGGCCGAACAAATGAATGAGCCCCAAAGATGGTCGAATAAACTTTGTAACAAGTTAAACCCTAGTGTGCATTCCAGCCCTCGGATGCATTGGCGAGATCCTGACCGTCGATGCAAGGCGGGAATGCCAGGCGTAAAGGCCGAAAACGCTGTGACTGAGGAGTCACATGGGCCAAGTAGCCAGGTCTTGCCACCTGCCTCATCAAGTACTGCAGTCATTAAGGTTAGAACGAGCTGGCACCTGCAGGAGCTGCGGGAACTCCGCCAAGGCCGAGCCTCATTAAGTTCACCGAAGAACTGGCAGACTAACAGATGGTTCGTAGGTGAAGTCAAAGCGCGCAATAAAAGCCCATATGACAGAGCAATACGGTGGCATTGTGTGTAGCCATGTAGCTTAGTCAAACCAGGGTTATAACCAGTCATCAAACATATGTTAAAGCGCTATGCATACATTATAACAATCATTCAAAACATATGTTAAAGTGATATAAATTCGTGGCATTTGCATGACAGACACTAAGCCCACGTGCATCATAATATTGATCAAACATGTCATATATAGTGAATGCATATATAAGGTATACAGTAATTTTTTTTTTTTTATATGTATGTAATGAGAATGTGACAAATTGGTATCAGAGCCCAGTTTCAAACACTGTGGCCTCAAGAAAAACATGCTTCACTGAGCAGAAACGTACACCATGCATACATGTATAAAGTTTATAATTACTAAACTTTTGTTCTGTTTATTTAGGGGTGAAACACAGACTTATAACAACTAACAGTTAAGCCATATAGGAGACGAAATGCAAGGACCCGGCAGCAACCCTCGAGAGAACCCATAACTGTGGGTACAGTTGGGTGAGTAAACACGAAGTACCAACCTTGCAATCCTAGAAACTGTTCAGGAGTTCAAAAATGAGATGGCACGGTTGCGAGAAGACAATGCACGTTTGATGGTTGAACAAGAAAGGATTTTGAAAAGTTTGTCGGACAGGCAAAATCCACCTCTATCTAACCCCAGTGCGGAACAACAGAGGATGACAGAAGAACAAAACTATCAGATGGAACCTGAAAATTCAGAGGGTAAGGAGGATCATTCTGACAATGTACCCGAATAGCAGACTTCAAAACGTCAGAAAATGGAGCTGCAGGGAGAATTTCGAAAAATCAAACCCCCACATTTTGATGGCAAACAGGAAGAAGCAGCTGAAGCTTGGTTAATAAATATGAATAAATATTTTCAGTTGTACGAATATGATCATAACTTGAAAGCAAGATTAGCTATCTTCCAGTTACAAGGTAAGGCAACCTTGTGGTGGGAGGAAATCAAGATTGTCAAAGGGGTAAGCGAACGGACCATTACCTGGGAGAAGTTTCAGAAATACTTCAAAGAAAGGTACCTGACTGAACGATTCTACGATGAAAAGGCAAGATAATTCCATGATTTAAGATTGGGACAGCAGATAATGGACGAGTTCATTAATCGTTTTACCTCTCTGCTACGTTATGTACCTTACATCAAGGAGGAGAAAGCTAAGGTCCAAAGGTTTGTGAGCAGCTTACCTTCATACATAAGGGAGAGGATTGAGTTGACAATCCTAGGACCATGGATGAGGCTATTCGTAAAGCTAGGATCTGCTACCAGCAGAGTAAATAGAAGGGGGACACCTCAAACAAAATATGGAATGAGAAAAGGAGTAGTCGAATGGTTGGAAGCAGCAAAGGAGGTCGCAGCAGTGGAAGTAAGGGTGTTGGTAAAGGATTAAACAGTAGATCTGTTGCAAAGAATGTGCCCCGATCTAGGCCAATGAGCGAATCTAGAGTAAGTGAGCAGCCTGTTAGACCAGAAGGTGAGGGGATGACCAGACCTCCAGTTCAATGCTGGGGTTGTGGAGGACCTCACTATGTTAAAAACTGCCCACAGCGAAAGGGGACAGACCAAATATCCTAAATTCACGAAGCATCGACCGTTGGGGACGTGGCACGCAGTGTACCCAGAATTAATACAGCTTTGGAAGACCGACAAGCGGAATACCAGCCATCTATGGTTGAATTCGAAGGTAAAATTTCACACCTTTCTATATCTGTTCTTATTGATCCAGGAGCTACTTTAAGTTATATTAGCCCAAAGATAGTAGAACAGTGTAAATTACAATCTGAAAAGTTCAAGAATCCGTGGCTGGTCCAATTAGCTACAGGAGCCAAGAGACGAGTCTTGGCCAAGGTAAATAATTGTTCTTTAACTATAGCAGGACAACCAATAGTAGCAGATTTAAATGTACTACCGTTGGGTTCATATGACATCCTGATTGTGATGGATTGGCTGGAAAAACACTGGTCCTTAGTGAATTGCAAAACAAAAACTATCTACTATAAGGATGACCATGGAGAGCAGCAGGAGTTACAAGGAATCAAACATCCTGTACAGATTCGACCCATTACAACATCTCAGTTAGCTAAGTGCATCAGGAAGAAGTGTCAAATCTATGCTATTCAGGTGGGTTACGCAAATCAGAAGGTTAAAACTGCCATGTTGGGCAGCATTCCGGTGGTACAAGAATTTGTAGATGTCTTTCCTGAGGAGGTACCAGGATTACCGCCTAAAAGGGATGTGGATTTCACCATTGAATTGATTCCGGGAGCAGTACGTGTGTCACGGCCACCGTACCGCATGAGTGTGCCAGAGCTAACAAAATTAAAAATGCAACTGCAGGAGCTGTTAGATAAAAATTACATCCGACCCAGTGTATCACCTTGGGGAGCCCCAGTGTTATTCGTCAAAAAGAAAGATGGAATGTTTCGGATGTGCATTGATTATCGTCAGCTGAATAAGCTCACGATCAAAAATAAATATCCTTTGCCTCGGATCGACAAACTTTTTGATCAGGTAAAGGGCGCGACGATATTCTCTAAGATCGATCTGCGATCTGGTTATCATCAGATCAGAATTAAAGAAGAGGATATTGCTAAGACAACTTTTAGAACGCGGTATGGGCACTACGAGTTCGTGGTGCTACCTTTTGGTTTAACCAACGCACCTGCTACCTTCATGTGTTTGATGAACAGTGTGTTTCACAAATTCTTAGACAAATTTGTGTTGATATTCATAGATGATATCCTGATTTATTCCCGAACTAGAAAGGAGCATGAGGAACACCTAAGATTGGTGTTGCAAACTTTGCGAGAACATCAACTGTATGCAAAGTTTAGTAAGTGTGATTTCTTCAAGGAGGAGATACAATACTTAGGCCATGTAATCACAAAGGAAGGAATTGCAGTAGACCCTGAAAATATCAGAACTATAATGGAGTGGCCCATACCAAAGGACGTGGCAGATATTAGATCCTTTATGGGGCTAGCGGGTTATTATAGAAGATTTGTCGAAGGCTTTTCTAGGGTAGCATACCCTATCACATCCTTACAAAAGAAAGGAAAAGTATTTAAGTGGACCTCAGAATGTCAGAAGAGTTTTGAACAACTCAAGCACTTACTCACCACCGCACCCATATTGAGTATAGCTGATCCTAATAAGGATTACGTGGTCTGCACTGATGCTAGTAAAGAAGGCGTGGGAGGAGTTATGATGCAAGAAGGAAGAGTCATTGCATATGAATCAAGGAAGCTAAAAGAACATGAGCAGAAATACTCTGCTTATGACCTGGAGCTGACAACTATTATTCATGCCCTGAAAACGTGGCGACATTACCTTTTGGGAAGAAAATTTCTGTTGCTAACAGACCACCACAACCTAATAAACTATTTCAGTCAACCCACCTTAAATGCGAGGCAAGCTCGTTGGGTCGACTTCTTAAGCGGGTTCGACTTTGAAATTAAGCATTTAAAGGGGAAGGAGAACCGAGTGGCTGATGCATTAAGTCGAAAATTACAATGCATGTGTAAGATTTCAGTTAGTAAATGGAAGAGTACTCTATTGGAAAAGATAAAAACAGCAGCTGAACATGATGCTGTTTACCAGCAAATTAAACAACAAGTACAACAATTTTCTAGTAAAGAAACACAACAAGGGTATGAGCTGGGTGATGCCGGAGTGTTGTATTTTAATAAAAAGCTATATGTACCCAATGAAGATAATCTTAAGAAGCTGATTCTGGATGAATTTCATATCAGCCATTATACCGGGCACCCGGGTTACCAGAAAATGGTTACCGCTCTTCGAAAAGAATATTACTGGCCAAAAATGAAGAAGGAGGTAGCTGAGTATCTAGCACGATGTCTAGAATGTCAGCAGATTAAGGCAGAGCATTTGCATCTAGCAGGGCTGCTACAACCCTTACCCATTCAGCAATGGAAATGGGAGACTATCTCCATGGATTTTATAACCGGATTGCCTCGAACGAAGAAAAATAATGACTCCATTATGGTGGTAGTGGATAAGTTGAGCAAGGCAGCACACTTCATACCTGTGCAATCAACTTATAAGGCTGTGCAAATCGCTCATATTTTTATGCAAAATGTATTCAAATTGCATGGACTCCCGAAGGTGATTATCTCCGATCGTGATGTTAAGTTTACATCAACCTTTTGGAGGACATTGTTTGCTGAACTGGGAACGCAGCTGAACTTTAGTACAGCTTACCATCCCCAAACAGATGGCCAAACAGAACGAGTGAACCAGGTTGTGGAGGACATGCTGAGAGCATGTGTTATGATGAAGCCAACCCAATGGGAAGAATATCTCCACCTGGTTGAATTCACATATAACAATGGGTATCACTCCTCAACACAGCTGAGTCCTTTTGAGGTCATGTATGGGCGGAAGTGCCGCACACCCGCAAGTTGGGGTGGACCTGAGGATAGGTTACGAATTGGACCTGACATGCTCAAGGAAATGGAAGACACGGTAAAGAAAGTGCGTACCAACTTAAAAGCCGCTCAGGACAGAGAGAAAAGTTTTGCTGATCGAAAGAGAAGGTTCAAAGAATTTCAAGTTGGGGACCATGTGTTTGTAAGAATTCAACCTAGAAGAAGCACCTTACAGTGGAGCGGATGTGCCAAACTAGCACCGCGCTATTTTGGACCTTTTCAAGTCTTAGCAAGAGTGGGGCCAGTAGCTTATCAACTCGCCCTACTAGGCCATATTAAAATCAACAATGTTTTGCACGTATCCGTATTAAAACAATATGTTTACGATCCTAAACATGTGATTCAATGGCAGAATGTTCGGGTAAGTACTAATCTGATCATGTTAGGTAAGCTTTGTTTTTAAACAAGAAATAAGTAAATCTGTTACTGATTGTAGGTCGAGCCGGAAGGCGAGGTTCTGGTCGAACCACTGACCATTCTCGACCGGAGAGAAGTGCAGCTGCGGAAACGAGTTATTTCCCAAGTTAAGGTACAATGGCATCATTATGGGCCTTAATAGGCCACTTGGGAGGATGAAGAGCTCCTTAGAGAAGCTTACCCGAATTTGTTTAAGGGAGACAGACATCGGGACGATGTCCAATCTCAGGAGGGGGAGATGTGATAACCCCAGATTATGTAAATATGAAAATCTACTGTGGTAAAAGACAGTAAAATAGTTGTTGTTATGTTTTAAAAGAACAAAACTGGACAAACTATTTTATAAAAGTAATTTTAATATTTTCTTGAAATGCTGGCAGCCTCTAGGAGGTGGATTTAAAAGAAAATGCTCAGTTATAATAACTGGAAAAAAACTACCCTCCCAAAAAACAGGAAAAGTCCTGGCTGTAGGGGGAAGCTCTGTGCTGTGTGGACAGACAGAGGAGACCTTTTCCAAGAAGAGGAAAAAGGGAGAAGAGAAAAAAGAAAATACTGGTTAAGTCTGGTGAGGACCAGATAACCAAGCACAGAGTGCAAAATCTTGCTGAGGACTTGAGGTCTGCAAGATGGCTCGGGGGGAGACTTCTGTCTGAGGGATGGATCTCATGGCTGGGTGGAAGAGCAGAAACAAGCACAGGTGACTTGCTTGAGAAACCATTCCTGATACTGTGAACCAGGTACGGATTCAAGTTGCAAAGTCCCTGAAAGAATATAGATTTACAGTATAATTTGCAATATGTAAATAAGGAACTATGTTTATTTTCCTAGATACTGTTTATATACGCAGTGAATCTGCTGTAGGGTTATTATCCTAAACCACTGTTATGGTATTAAGTAACTGCATGTGTGTAGTTGAAAATGAAATGTTCAGTTGTAAGTCAAGAGACTTAAACCAAATCTAGCTGTGTAGTAAACAAAGCGGCTACGGAAGTATTAAGCCAGAGCCTAGTTATGGAATAATAAGGGAGAAACCGGTTGTTAAACAACAATCGCCCTGTCATAATATAGTCGAAGAGACAGACTCTGTAGTAACCACAGAACAGTAAATAACGGAAACAACCGTGCAGAACCTATGCATGTAGACAAACACTGCTTAGTATGTCAACAGAACAAGTTGGCACATCCAAGGTCTGAGTGAGAGCACCGATAGTGGTCGGGTTTCAACTCCTCGACGAAAAGAAAACCAACTCACGGTTATCATATTAAAGACTGTGACTATGTAAAAACAAGAAATGGAGTATCCCGACCAGGGGATTTACATTTATAAACTGTAAGACAGAGAGCGGAAAAATGTATTTCTTTTCAATATGCTAGTAATGTGGAAATATACATGTTCGCTGATTCGCTTAGGTAAACCAGAATAGAGCATAAAGAGAAGCAAGGAAAGACGAAAACCCCATAATAGATCCTGTACATGCTACAAGTATAACTCTGAGAATATGCATATACATTACGGCATTTCCTAAGGAAGAATATGTATGTACAACCAACCTTTTAATCAAGGCATACGAGTTCATCAGGACCTGAAACTATATGATAAATGACCAACAAACGAATCGAGAAATTAAACAGAACATGAGTAATTTATAACTGTCGCCTCTTGTTCTAAGGACGGTTAAATATCCAAAATACATTCATAGTATTCAAGGTCCTATTACCATAAAAATATAGACTGTGCACAGGTCTGTTATAAATTACAGAATAAATATATACCCGGTGGGGAACCGTAAGGTAAAGTCTGTCATTCATTAACAATAGAAAATTCCCAAAACAAGAACCTGGACCCAGAGTCAAATGTGCGGTTACAGCCAGAACCGAATCACATGTCCAGGGATGGACAGAGTAAACCAATTACTGCGCGTGCCTTCAAGGGCTGCATTACAAACACATTAAGTTCTTAAATATATATATCAAACTCAGACGGGTTCCAATGTGAATACCACTCCATCGGTCGATAATGAAATTGACCAGAAGACAAGAAAACCCAAATACGACCTGAGAGGGTTTTTGTGTGAAATACCTTAGCCAAGGATGCAAGGAAACCCTCGCTAGCACGGCAGTATGCAAAACCCATATCCGAACAACTCAATCGACAGTTCATGAGCGTTGTGAGGAGAAACACAGAAAAACTAAATATATACCTTCAGTTGCCGAGAGGGTGTAAACATTGTGTTTAATGGTCGAAGCACCACCAGAGGGGTTCAGGTAACCCAGCAATGTGCCCTGTAACAAGGAAACCCGAGACATAAGAAATCGTTATCCATGTATAACGCTGCAAGAATAAACAAGCTATAAAACCTAAGAGGCGAGGTGCCATACTTGTGTAGGGTTAATGTCATGCACTCTCCCGCTCTCAGAGCAATTACAGATGTAATGTGCGGTGCTGGTAAGATCAAACCTGAGGGTGAACTCTGAGACAGAGTCGAAAGGGGCCGAACAAATGAATGAGCCCCAAAGATGGTCGAATAAACTTTGTAACAAGTTAAACCCTAGTGTGCATTCCAGCCCTCGGATGCATTGGCGAGATCCTGATCGTCGATGCAAGGCGGGAATGCCAGGCGTAAAGGCCGAAAACGCTGTGACTGAGGAGTCACATGGGCCAAGTAGCCAGGTCTTGCCACCTGCCTCATCAAGTACTGCAGTCATTAAGGTTAGAACGAGCTGGCACTTGTAGGAGCTGCGGGAACTCCGCCAAGGCGGAGCCTCATTAAGTTCACAGAAGAACTGGCAGACTAACAGATGGTTCGTAGGTGAAGTCAAAGCGCGCAATAAAAGCCCATATGACAGAGCAATATGGTGGCATTGTGTGTAGCCACGTAGCTTAGTCAAGCCAGGGTTATAACCAGTCATCAAACATATGTTAAAGCACTATGCATACATTATAACAATCATTCAAAACATATGTTAAAGTGACATAAATGCGTGGCAGTTGCATGACAGACACTAAGCCCACGTGCATCATAATATTGATCAAACATGTATTATATAGTGAATGCATATATAAGGTATACAGTAATTTTTTTTTTTTTATATGTATGTAATGAGAATGTGACAAATAACATGAGTTAAGTAATGATATTGATTAATATAATATCGTTACAAAATAGTAAAACATAAAAGATAACACAAAGAAACAATATAGTAATGACATGAATTAAATAATGATAATGATTACTATAATAGTGTTACAAGATAGTAAAACATAAAACAAAAAACCAATATAGTAGTAACATGATTTAAAATTATTCATATAGTGATAACATGAATTTAATAATGATAATGATTAGTATAATAGTGTTACAAGATAGTAAAACATAAAACATAAAACAAACAAACAATATAGTAATAACATGAATTAAAATTATTAACATAGTAATAACATGAATTAAAATTAATAATATAGTATTAACATGAATTAAATAATGATAATGATTAGTATAATAGTGTTACAAAATAGTGTTACAATATATAAAACATAAAACAAATAAATAATACAGTAAGAACATGAATTAAGATTATTAATATAGTAATAGCATGAGTTAAAGGATGATAATTATTAGTATAATAGTGTTACAAATTAGTAGAACGTAAAACAAAACATACAAACAATATAGTAATAACATGAATTAAATAATGATAATGATTAGTATAATAGTGTTACAAAATAGTGTTACATCATAGTAAAACATAAAACATAAAACAAACAAACAAAATAGTGCTAACAAATATTAAAACGTAAAAAAAAATATTGTTTCAAAATAGTGTTACAATATAGTAAAACATTAAACATAAATAGTTTTACAAAATAGTATTACAATGTAGTAAAACATAAAACATAAAAAACAAACAATATAGTAGTAACATGAACTAAAATTATTAATATAATAATAACATGAATTAAATGATGATAATGATTAGTATAACAGTGTTACAAAATAGTAAAACAAAAAACATAAAACAAAACAACAATATAGTAAGAACATGAATTAAAATTATTGATATAGTAATAACATGAATTAAGTAATTATAATGATTAGTATAATAGTGTTACAAAGTAGTGTTACATTATAGTAAAACATAAAATAGACAAACACACAAACAATATAGTAATAACATGAATTAAAATTATTAATATAGTAATAACATGCATTAAATAATGATAATTATTAGTATAATAGTGTTACAAAATAGTGTTACAATATAGAAAAACATAAAACATAAAACAAACAAATAATATAGTGGTAACATGAATTAAAATTATTAATATAGCAATAACATCAATTAAATAATTATAATGATTAGCATAATAGTCTTACAAAATAGTAAAACATAAAACCTAAAACAAACAAACAATATAGTAGTAACATGAATTAAATAAATTTAATGATTAGTATAATAATCTTACAAAATAGTGCAAAAAATATTAAAACATAAAACATGAATTAAGATTATTAATATAGTAATAGCATGAGTTAAAGGATGATAATTATTAGTATAATAGTGTTACAAAATAGTGAAACATAAAACAAAACAAACAAACAATATAGTAATAACATGAATTAAATAATGATAATGATTAGTATAATAGTGTTACATAATAGTAAAACATAAAACATAAAACAAACAATATAGTGGTAACATGAGTTAAATAATTTTAACGATTACTATAATAATCTTACAAAATAGTGTTAAAAGTAACACATAAAACATAAATATCGTTACAAAATAGTCTTACAATATAGTAAAACATTAAACATAAATAGTTTTACAAAATAGGGTTACAATATAGTAAAACATAAAACATAAAACAAACAAACAATATAGTAAAAACATGAATTAAAATTATTAATATAATAATAACATGAATTAAATAATGATAATGAATTAAGATTATTAATATAGTAATAGCATGGGTTAAAGGATGATAATTATTAGTATAATAGTGTTACAAAATAGTAAAACATAAAACAAAACAAACAAACAATATAGTAATAACATGAATTAAATAATGATAATGAGTAGTATAATAGTGTTACATAATAGTAAAACATAAAACATAAAACAAACAAATAATATTGTAGTAACATGAATTAAATAATTTTAACGATTACTATAATAATATTACAAAATAGTGTTAAAAGTAACACATAAAACATAAATATCGTTACAAAATAGTCTTACAATATAATAAAACATTAAACATATATAGTCTTACAAAATAGTGTTACAATATAGTAAAACATAAAACATAAAAGAAACAAACAATATAGTAAAAACATGAATTAAAACTATTAATATAATAATAACATGAATTAAAATTATTAATATAGTAATAACAAGAGTTAAGTAATTATAATGATTAGTAATAGTGTTAGAATATAGTAAAACAGACAAACAGACAAACAATATAGTATTAACATGAATTAAATAAAGATAATGATTAGTATAGTAGTGTTACAAAATAGTAAAACATAATACATAAAACAAACAAACAGTATAGTTAAAGCTAGCTTAGGAAGTCTATGATCATATATGTTATTGACTTTGTGCTTGTACAACAGAAACCTAATCATAGCTAGGCTCTCAATAGGGGAAAGACCTACTTCTATAAGGAGAATAGGATAGTGTTGGGTCCCTATAATACTAGTGATTACCCCATCACTATTGTAGTTGTATCCCTTATTAATATTGTTGTGCCTGTGTTGTCCCCATATTGTTATTACTGTGCCCCATAGAATCCCTCTATTGTTATTTTTGTGGCTTTATATTATTATTGTTAGGTTGGCTAGATTATATTGTGACTCCTTAGACTCCTATATATAGAAGGAGGTTTTGTCATTTGAATCATCCAAGAATTTTTCATTTATGTAATGTAAAGGAGGTTGCCCCCTTGAAGAGGCTGAATTCTAAGGCGTTGATGTATCTTTTCTATCTTTTCTTGAGCTGGTTCAATAACAGGGTGAGCTGGCCAGACCGAACCACTGATCTGACGTCACAACCATAATGTTTCTGTGTGTTTCTTACTGCCATCACCTCTGCTCTCTCGTTACCGCCGCCACCACTACCAGTCCCGACGATTTCTCTCTGAATGGACACTCCACATGTGCTGGCTGAACATCTAATCGAGAATTTTTAATGTAGTGGGGCTCGTTTGGATTTCACGAGGATATGTAACTGGTTGAGGGTGGCCAGTTTACTGGCCACCAATTCACCCAATCTGGACCATTCCTATAGTCATGCAACTTTTAAAATATGATTTATGCAATTGAAGAACGCGTTTAGGCACTTATCTGCGTGGTGGCGACCGTGTTATGCAGATTTTAGGTTCTGGAACCCCATTCCTTCTTCGTTATTATTGCGTTCATACTACATGCTTGGCCTCTGTTGCTGCTGACATTCTTATGTTCAAGAAGAGTTTCATGCATGTCTCTTATGCCATATTTTTCTGTCCCTGTCTTTGAAGTATGTCTTTCAGCGTGATCAGCTACTATAGGATTCTTGTAGGATGTCCTGTGGTTGCGTCTCCTCCTGGAATGCAAGCTAGAATGAGCAGGGCTATACTACTGATGAGGGTCTCGTTGGATGAGGAATATAGACGGAGGGTAACAGGTATGGTGAGTAAAACTACTGCTTGATTTTTTATTAAGGAGTTTTTGCTAGCAATATGAAAAAATAGGATTTCTATGTGTGATTGTGCAGGAACATAAAAATATGAGTGTAATGGAGGTGTACAGAGATGGAAAAAGGTGACATATGGCGATGGATGGAAACATGGATGTTTACAGGCCTCATGGATAGGTTCCCAACATTCGGGTCCTCTTCTGAGATCAATTCTGGCTTTTTTGCAGGTTCTACAGGAACTTCCTATAGAAGACACAAAACTTCGTGTAGAAGACACATAACTTCCTGTAGAAGGTGAAATCCTAGTCCGATTGAGACCAAATCTTAGGAAAGGGTAGTGGTCATGGAGGAATGGATGGTGAGGGATGCTTGCAGCCTGGTGCTGACCTCTGTCTTTGTCTTGCACGATCCTCCTAACCTGCAATGTCCTTCTTGCAACCTGCAATTATTCAATAGAAATTAGGTTTATTTTTCTCTTTCTCTTTTCTTCTTTGTTTTTTCCTTTTTGTTTTGTTTTATTTTTTTTGAGAGACAGCTAGGGTGCCTCCAGGAGGTTTTCATCCTCAGTGTCTGCCCTGGGCACCTCCAGGAGGTTTTCACCGAAGGTTCTTTTATTTTTTATTTTTTTTTATATTTTTTCAAGGTGTGGGTGGAGTGGAAGCACGGGCCTGCTCCACTACCAATATTGATTTATCCAGAGTTTCAATGAACTCTTGCTTAGAAAGGGGCTTCCTATAGATTTTCAATCGATGCCCATTGATGAGCATGGGGATGGATTCTTCATCAATGGTCCTGATAAGGACTGAACCATTGTCGTTGCATCTCTCCACTGTATATGGTCCTAGCCATCTTGTCCTCAACTTCCCTTTGAAATCCTTGTATCTTGAATCATATAACAACGCCCAATCTCCTGGCTGAAACTAATTTTCTTTAAGGTACCAGTCATGCCATATCTTCCTCTAAAGTTGGACCAACTCTGAGTGGAGAAGGGCATGCGTTCTCTATTCATCTAGTCCATTCAATTGAATCAATCTTTCCTGTTGTGCATGGCTGAGATCTAGTTCTAGCTGAGCTGCCAACCTCAATGTGTTATATTCAAATTCTATGGATAGCAAAGCCTTCTTCCCGTAGACCAGCTCATAAGGTGTGAAACCTGTTGTAGTTTTCCCTGTAGTGTTGTAGGCCCAGGTGGCCTCAACCAAGCTATTTTCCCAATATTTTCTGTTGCTACTCACCACTTTAGTCAAAATATCCTCCAAATCTTTGTTGGTGACTTCCACATGTCCATTTTCTTGTGGATGATAAGGGGTGGAAGTTGTGTGCTTGATCTTGTGATGAGCGAGCAGGTATTCAATCACGTTAGAAGTAAACTGACTTCCTTGATCTGTGATTAATTCTCTTGGGTAACCGAACTTGTAGAAGATATTCTCCCTCAAAAACTCAACCATCTTTTCTTCTGTTGCTGCCTTGTTTGCCTTTGTTTCTACCCACTTTGTTAGGTAGTCTGTGCACACAATGATGTAAGACTTTTGGTTTGAAGGAGGGTTGATAGGACCCACAAAGTCCACGCCCCACTTCTCAAATGGCTCAAAAGTCAGTTGAGGTTGGAGGGGCATTTCATCCCTAGGAGTTAGCTTTCCCATCCTTTGACATCGGTCATGTCGGTTGATGTATCTCTTGACATCCTGATGAAGAGTGGGCCAATAGTAGCCTGCCTATAGAATTTTGAAGGTGGTTCTTTTTGCTGTAAAGTGGCCCCCACAGGGCCCATCATGACAGGTGAGAAGGATATCAAAAACTTCCCCCTCTTTGACACAATGCCTCAAAAACTGACCTGGGTCAAGTTTAAATAGGTTACCCCCAATCCATGTGAATGGGGTGCTTTTCCTCATGATCTTTCTCTTCTCTTTTGAGGATAGGTGTGGTGGGAACTGTGACGAAACCAAGTAATTTGTATATCAGCAAACCATGGAGAGAGTACTGAAATAACAAACAATTGTTCATCTGGCATTTGATCTTCCACCACCCCTTCTTCACCTGCAGACAAATCTAGTCTAGACATAAAATCAGCAACAACATTTTCCTTACCTGACTTATCAACAATGATCAAATCAAATTGCTACAATAAAAGTAACCATCTAATGATACAAGCATTTACATCAGGTTTATTCATTAAATATCTAATTGGAGCATGATCAGTGTGTATGAATGTCTAATAACCAATGATAGTGTCTGAACTTGTTTAGGGAATGGACTACAGCTAAGAGCTCTTTCTCAGTTATGGTATAGTTTAATTCTTCCTTGAACAGATTTTTACTAACAAAATATATGGCATATGGTAGCTTTTCTTCAACTTGTCCTAAGGCTACTCCTATGGCTTTGTTTGAGGCATCTGTGTGAATGTGGAATGGTAGGGCCCAGTTTGGACCTCTCAAGATTGGGGTGGTTACCAACTTACTTTTCAATGCATCCAGAGCCTCTTGACAGTTGTTAGTCCACATGAACTCAACATCCTTCCCTAAAAGACCAAATAATGAAGAGGCTAGCTTGCTCAAATCTTTAATGAATCTTCTATAGCACCCCACTAAGCCTAGGAAACTCCAAACATCTCTTACCTTCTGAGGAGGTGGAACCCTTTGGATGATAGCAATCTTATTGGCATCCACCTGTAATCCTTGCTGAGAAATTGTATGACCTAGCATGGTCCCTTCAGTCATCAGAAATTTAGATTTTTCTTGACTGAGGGACAGGTTCATTTCAATACACTTGGTTAAAACTTTTCCCAGATTAATCAATGCTTCTTGGAAGTTGGTCCCATAAGGAGTAAAGTCATCCATATAGATTTCCACCGAATCATGAACCAGTTCAACAAAGATGCTTAGTACTGCACTCTGGAAAGTGGCAGGAGCATTGCATAACCCAAAGTGAAGGACCCAGTAGGCAAAGGTACCCCATGGACAAGTGAAAGTGGTCATATCTTGATCTTCTGGGCTGATTTGGATCTGATTATACCCGTTGAACCCATCTAGGAAGGAGAAGAACTTATTCCCTGCCAGCCCATCTAACACTTGATATATGAAAGGTAAAGGGAAATGGTCCTTCTTGGTAGCTTTGTTAAGTTCTCAATAATCTACACAGATTCTCCACTTCCCATTTTTCTTGGGTACAAGCACCAGAGGAGAAACCAACTTGCCGTCAGAGATGGGGTAAATGAATCCCACATCCAGCAACTTTTGTAGTTCTTCTTTGACAATGTCTTTAAGGGCCGGATTCATTCTCCTTTGAGGTTGCCTGATTGGTTTACAATCCTCTTTAATGTAAATGTGATGGGTACAGATTGAAGGGTGGACTCCTTTCATCTCCTTATAGATTCAGGCAAAAGCATCCAAATGGAAGTTCAATAAGCTACACAGGTCCTTCTCCTGAGAGGGGGATAGGGAAGAGTTGATCTTCAAGGTTCTTTCAGGGCCAAATTCCACATCCTTAACTTGGGGGGAGGTTGGATCAGCCACACAGAGATCCACTAAAGCACCGGCCTGGGTGTCTTCCACCAACTCTTCTAATGGCAGCATGCTGGGAGGTGGATCCAGAATCAAATTCTCAATAAGGTCATCCTCGGTGTGAGGACCTCCCGTGGGGGCTTCCACTATGCACACTAGTGTAGAGTAGACCTCATCCTCATCTTCCTCCTCCAACCAGAGAGGTAAGTCATGTTCTAGCAGAGGTTGGGCAGGAGGATATAGGACTAGCTGCTTGGACATAGGCCGGGCCCATTCTTGATGGTCATGCTCCCGGCTCGACAACTGATGTAAGAATTTGCAGTAGCTAACCAAGGCCTTCCCAAAATGAGGGGGTATCTAATGAGTTCTTCATTTGGCTGAAGGACCAAGAAGTCCATAGGGTACTCCCAAGAATCAATAGAGACCATGACATGTTCCACAATCCCTTCGGGGGTCATGGTGAAGCGGTCTGTTAACTGCAGTACTATCGAGGTATTTCTTATGGAACTCTAAAGGTTGAGTTTGAGCATAGTGTTCCTGGTC
This sequence comes from Pinus taeda, assembly GCA_000404065.3. Lineage (NCBI taxonomy): Eukaryota > Viridiplantae > Streptophyta > Pinopsida > Pinales > Pinaceae > Pinus > Pinus taeda. The sequence goes on from APFE031375205.1 coordinate 19,621, forward strand.
ATCACATTAATGGTAGCTCCTAGATCAATCACAGTGTGGGGGATTATGGTGTGATTGATGTGGTCATCGACTACAGGACTCCCAGGATCCAAATATTTTGGACAAATTACTTGTCCCAACATTAGGTCGGACAGTTGTCCTATGACATTGATAGTTGGGGCATCTCTCTTGCACCTCCTTGGGTGCCTGAAACACTTCTCTTTAATCAATTTTTTGTAGATTGGTACATCTTTTATGGCCTGGAGAAGTGGTATTTTCACACATAACTGTTTAATCTCGCCCAAAAGTTCAGTCTCTTCTAGGTTTGGTTGCGTGGTTCCAGTTAGTCTCTCAGGAAAAGGTGGAATGGCTTTGGGTTCACTTTCCTATTTCTCTTCCTCATCCTCCTTAGAAGGAGGTTGGCTATCTGGGAGGACCTTCCCAGATCGTAGGTTGATCTCTTGAATCTCCACGGCATAGGTAGGGCATGTTGTTTCTCTAGTATATACTCGTTGGGTCTGTCTGTTATTTGGGTTTGGATTCGGTTGGGCAGGCATCTGGGGTTGTCTTGGAGGAGCAGGAGGTAATGGTTGTGGCTAAGCAGGTGGTGGAGGCAAAATGGTGGGAGGAGAGTTGTATTGGGGCCTCCACCCCTGTTGAGGTACATTCCACTGAGGTTGGGACTGAACATGAGAATGAAACAAATGAGCAATAGGATGAGTATGGTATTGAGATGGATATGACCAAGGAGGGGGTGCAGACCAAGAAGGATGAGCAGGGGCACCCCAAGAAGGTATGTGAGTGGCTTGGTTGGGGTTGTAATAAGTCTGGGATGCCCCCTGCATCCCCTGCTGGTAAGGTCTAGATCCATGTGGCCTCCTTTGGTTTAGCGGAGTAGAGTGGTTCAGTCAGTCCTTTAATACATAGCTTTAAGTCAGAGTAAGGTTGGGCACTGGTTTGTAGGGTGGTCTTCCTCACAAACGAAACATACCTCTATTGAGTGCAATGGACACTCGTTCCGGGGATGTTTCCTTGTACATCTGCGACAAAAGATGGCCAAAGCCCTCTCAGCTTCCTCTTTCTTCTTTCGGATTCGGAACGTATCCAGTTGCATGGCAATGGTCTGTCTCATCTCACTCTTAAGGTCTTCCATTTGATTTGCAAATTCATGTTTGGAGAAGGTGGCACTGGCTGAGAGTTGACTACCCCTACCTCTTTTCTAGGCTACCCTAGAATGGTTTCTAAACACAGTCTTTATGTCATCATAAGGTAGTTGGTGGATGTCTCCTCTAGCCAGCAAATGGAGGGTATCCAAAAGGCCTTCAGGGATTCCTCGGAGTAGAACCAACTTGAGAGATTTGGGGTCAAGTGTGCACCTGACCCTTTTATAACTAAGTTGGAACCTTTCCTCATATTCTTCTAAAGACTCATCGCATCCCATGGTCATCCAAAAGATTTCTCCCTTCGGTTCCTTTGACCTACAATAATCCCGGTATTTGTTGTTAAATTCTTGCTGCATCTAAGCCCAAGTTGTGATACTGTTTCCAGGTAACCCCATGAACCATCGTAGTGCTGCATCCTTGAGGGTAGAGGGAAAGAGTTTCAACTTCTGCTCGTCTTCTACATAGTCATAGGTTCGACAAAGGACAACAAACTCAAACAAGAAGGTATCAGGGTCTTCAGTGGTCAACCCATGGAAGTGAGATAAGGTTGAGGGACTTATGTTTTTCATTTTTGTGTCCCCATTGGTCTCTCAGATGGGAAAGGCACCTTCTATTCTCTCCTCATCACCTATGTCGTTCTTGTGTTTGGCCATGGTCTCAAGAGGAATTTTTTCTTGCTCTTCTTCTATTAGAGGATCTTTGTGTATCTTTGGAGGTTCACTACCACTGAAGAAGAGAGAAGGGTGACTTAGTGATGTGGTGGGGGTGTTGGGTAAGAATTTTCTTGAATTGTCTATGTTCCCACGAGGCATGAAATGAAATATTTTTGGTTTTCTCTGCTTGTACCTGCAAAACTGAAATCGATTGAACAAAAAATTGCAACTAACTAAAGTAAAATTTGTTGGAAGTGAAATTGCAAAATTGAAATGCTAATCTACGCTTGCAGAATTGAAATTGCGAAATTGAAATGCTAATCTACGCTTGCAAAATTGAAATGCTAATCTATGCTTGTAGAATTGAAATGATAGTCTAGGAAAATAGGAAATGTCTAATCTACTTTTGCAGAAATGAAATTGTAGAATGGAAATGAAACAACTACTCTACTCTTGCTGAAATAAACTACTTAGTAGAAGGTTGCAGTAGAAAATAGAAGAAAAGAAGCAATCACAAATACTCTGACGCTTCCTCGATAACGGCGCCAAAAAGATGGTGGGCTCCAGTATTGCAGTAATGATTCTGCAACTCCTAGGACTCCCTTCTTTACTTTTATCAACCCATTTGTTTGTAACAAACTTGGAAGCGACGATGCTATATGCAGAAGTACTAGCTCTTGCTGCAGGCTGTCACTTGAACAATTGGCACAAGTCTACTAGGAGCTTAAGCCAACTTCTATGACCTCTTAGAAGAAGCTTTTAACTGTGATGGATGAAAGCTATCTCAAAGGAGGCTAGTCTACTTACAGAAAGAAGCTGAAAGCTAAAAAGAAACGCAAACCATAGCAAACCCTAGTTTTACCGACTAACGCTACTGGTGCAAGAAGAGAGATGAAAGCGGTGGAAATCGATGCCATTAAATCTTGGAAAGGTAAAATGCATGTGACTAAGCTACGTCTAAAGGACAATATGGAAAAAGCATCTTTTTGTATTTTTGAGTAATCTTTCAGAATTATTATGCATGTGCTTTAAATATTTTTGATTGTGCAAAGGTTGATTGGCGAAAGGAAAGGGAGTAGGCACTTGCAGGAGGTTGGGAAGGTGAGAAGAGGGCCTAAGGGGTCCCTAGCACCCTTCTAGAGAGTTTCACAGTGTTCAGATCTCGAAAAACTGCTCTCATGAACTTCTACAAGAAGTCTGTAGGGGTTCTACAGGATGTTCTATAGGATGTTCTACAGGAAGATTCGAAAGAGGACTTTGGAGGGTTGATGGTGGAAAAACGGTGGGAAAGTGGAAATGGAGGTTGGATTTGTTCAAGGATGGAGGGAGAAATGCTGCACAAGAATGTAGAAATTAGGGCAAAGTGGGAAAGTGTGGAAAATGAAGGGAATGAATCTTGGATTAGGGGTTGGAGCAGGTTGTATGATGGAGGAAGGGTAGGTAGGGATGTATTAAAGGTGTTCTACACACTATTTTCCAAAACTAATCAGACAAAGACTAGGAAAACCAAAGATCTAGCTCTTTTGACCTAATTTGACCTAAAAAGTAGAAACATGATGAACATAAGTTTATTGACAGAAAATCATGCAATATTACTACGGAAACTAAGCAAGAATAGATCTTAAACATGCAAGTACAACTGGTATCAACTTTTCCAACTAAAAATCTAACACTAGCAATTGCATGGAAAGGAAAAAATAATGTTTTTGTGGTAGCAAGTATGCCTTCGTCTCAGCTCATGGTCCCAAGGAGGCAGAGATAAGATCAAGGATTGCTTGATGGCCTTTTTGTAGATCTTTTCCTTTACCAAACTGTCAAATCAACTTGAAGTATGAAAAGTTACTGTAATCATCAAAAACACCCTAAGTAACAAAATAAGATTTTAACCTAAATAGCAGAAATTATTCTATGAATGTAGCAAAGACACATAAAAGTACACAAATGAGGTTCTAGCACTTGGGTTGGGCCTAACCCCAAGAGCTATAGCCTCTGAAGAAAGCTCAGAGCTGGTATAAGTTGAAATTTATCTCCATTACTAAAAAAATAATCATGTCACGAAACTGTTTACAGCAAAAGCTCGAAGTTGAGCTGAAATGCAGAGCTGCACTCAAGTGCGAAAAAAAAAGTTCAATGGCTAAACTAATAAGGCTTGAAGCCTTCCTACTTATGCACTATGAGGACTCCCAACAACCCTCCTTAACTTTAGGAGCTTGGCTTCTCAAGGCTGCAGTTAATCAACCACTTCACAAAATCTGCTCGGCTGCCCCTTGAAATCATCTTTGGTGGGTTGTTGAACTCCGATTTGATGGTGGAGAACTCGAGGAAGGGGTCATTTAGTGCTGGAAACACCCTTCCTACGAATCCTCAGCCTTGTTCCTTCGTATTTGGCTGTCAACTGGCTCATAAATGCTTGACCCTGATCCAAAAGATGTCCAAAAATATGCAATAAACATGTATTAGACTTTGTGGTCAAGTGACTATTCTCATTCATTCAATTAACATAAATATATTCAAAAGCATGCATAGAACTATAAATAATGGTGGATTAATCGATAATAATAGGAAAAATGAGCCCAATAAGTTACCCATTTTTGGGGCTCATCACTTAGTATCCATGACAAAATTCTACAAAATGCAATGTTGGATTTTGGGGCCTCTCACAACTTAATGCCCAAATTAGTGATGGAGAAATTAAACCTAGACATTACAAGGCCTTAAAAAAACTTATTCTCATTTGAGTCTGGTCAGATACAATGTCTAGGATTGATGAAAGACTTGTGTGTAACTTTAGTCCAATATCCTGCCAAAAGCATCCTTATGGATATTGTAGTTGCTGACATCCCACCAAAGTATGGCATGCTGTTATCCAGATCACGGGGAGCCAAACTTTAGGGATCCTTACAACTAGATATGTCATATGCAACAATCTCTATTTTTGGACAACCTAAGAAACAATACCGTGAAAACTTAATGAAATATATGGTAAGTAGCCAGGATCGGCCTCAAAACTTTCCGATCTACTCCATACACTCAGATGTCGATTCTTTTATCCTGTATAATGCTGATCAAACACAAGGAAATTTTTTAGATAGTACTGATACAGAACCAAAAGAAATTACAGTTTCTACCCAAAATGAAACTAACCAGACTACAAAACTGTTCAATAAGCAAGATGGTTAAATTGCTATAAATGATGAAATGTTTGTTGCACTAGATAGTGTAAATATAGATCATGAGATAATATGACATATAGAATTTGATGGGTTAGTCAATAGGTTAGGAGCAGGAGAAGGAGTGTGGATATATAATTTGGAAAATAATTACTCAGAAGGCCATGCATATAGATTGAATTTTATAATATGGCTGAATATGAAGCATTAATTTTAGGTCTTAAGTTAGTTAGGAATCTAGGAGCTAAAAGAGTTTCTATCATGGGAGACTCTGAACAAATTATAAAGAAAATTGATGTTGTATATATGACAAAGGACCCTAGATTAAGTTGTTATAGGGGAACTATTGTTGACATACTTAACACTTTCCTAGAAACAAAGCTTACAGTAATCCCTAGAAAACACAACATGCAAGCCCATAGTTTAGCAATGTTTGCTAACACCTGCAAATTACCCTTCCAATCTAACCATCAGTACACTGTTGAAGTTAGGCACAAACCTGCAATTCCAGATAATTTGAAGAATTGGCAAATATTTTCTAATGATAAATAGATAAATAACTTTTTGATTATAGAAGAGGAATTTACCAATAACAATATAGATACTGATATATCAATAGATCCTGACACTAAGGATGAGATAGAAATAAATGAGATAGAAGGTGATGAAATAAATAGACTCAACCCAACTAAATTTACCAGATTAGATTTAGATAACTTGGAGAAAATTGAGATTGATGAAATAATCACTGAAGAAATTGAAGTAATTAATCTTAAAGATAACTTCTTAACAAAAGGATTAACCCCTATGGAAGATTTATTTGATTCAAATGATGTTCCTAGGAAACCTAAAGTGGAACCTTCAAGGTTTGATATAGAGGAATGTAATATAGGCACCGATGAAAATCCTAAATCGATCAAACTTTGAAAATCATTACCCCCAACTGAAAAAGTGAAATATAATGAGTTGTTGAAATAATTTCATGATATCTTTGCTTGGAGTTATGAGGACCTCAAATCCTATGACACCAACATCATCCAACACACAATTCCTATTAAAGAAAATCAAAAGTATTTCAAACAAAAACTTAGGAGGATTAATCATGTCTTATTACCTACAATTGAAAAAGAAATTAAGAGGATGTATGATGCCAAAATAATTGTACCAATCAGATTTTCTGACTGGGTCTCAAACTTGGTGCCAACTAGAAAGAAAATTGGTGATATCAAACTCTGTGTGGATCTCAAAAACCTCCACAAAGTATCACTAAAAGACAATTACCTGCTTCAAAAATGGACCACATTTTATAGAAAGTAGTTGGATCAACCAGAATCTCATTGTTGGATAGGTTTTCTGGTTACAATCAAATCTTTGTTCATCCTAACGACCAACCCAAAACTAGGTGTACTACTCCTTGGGGCACATTTATGTATGTAAAAATGCCTTTTGGGCTAATGAATGCAGAAGCCACATTCCAGAGGGCTATGGATATAGCCTTTGCAAAAGAAATTCATGACTTCCTTGTGATATATCTAGATGATATTACTGTATTTTCAAAATCTGACAATCAACATTTGGATCATCTAAGATAAGTTTTTATTAAATGCAGGAAATTTGGAATCTCCTTAGACCCCAAAAAGTCCTTGTTTGGGTTAGAAGAAGGAAAGTTGTTAGGTCACATAATTTCAAAAGATGGTATAAGAATAGACCTTGCTAGAATAGAAGCCATCCTACAAATAAGACACCCTAGGAACATTAAAGAGTTACAAGCCTTTTTAGGAAAAATTAATTTTCTTAGAAGATTTTTATCTAATCTAGCAGACTTAATTAGATCACTAAACAACATGCTGAAAAAGAACTCCCCCATAAAATGGACTGTTGAGGCTAAAAAATTCTTTGAAGACATTAAACTAGCCTTAACTAAAACATTTGTGTTAATTAGTCCTAAATTTGATAAAGATTTCATCTTGTTTTCCTTCGCTTCTGAGCACACAAATGTTGCAGTTCTATTGCTGAAAAATGACTAGGGATATGAACAACCCATTTCTTTCTTCAGCAAAGCCCTGAGAGATGCCCCCTTGAAATATAATATAATGGAAAAGCAAGCATTGGCTTTAGTCAAAGCCATCAAATACTTTAGGTTATACATCTTATATTCTCATATAGTAGCCTATAAAGACATCCTAACTCAGGATGGTCCTGATGGAAAGAGGGGAAAATGGATTGCTACTATTTTAGTGTATGATATAGAAATCAAACCTACTAAGTTAATCAAGGGCCAAGGTTTAGCCAAAATCATGGCTGAGTCAAACTGTTAGGCCTTGGATATAAACTTTATTGTAGTAATACATAATGAAGAGGAGATGGCGGATCCACTAATCAGCCAGGCCTTTATTGAATCACCTTGGTATGCTGATATTATTTATGTTTACTGAATTTACAAGCTCTTTCTGACTTATCTAGGACTAAAAGCAGGTTTTTAAAGATGAAATCCTTGAAATTTTGTATATTAGACAACGCTTTGTTTTTTAGATCATTAAGGTATTCTTCTCAATTGCTTAAAATAAGAATCTGACAATGCTTTGCAAGAATTTCATGTAGGTGATTGTGGAGGACACCTTTACTGGAAGACCACTACAGATAAAATCCTTAGAGATGGTTCCTATGGGCCTACCTTGTTTGTTTATGTCAAAAAATATGTGACCTCTTGTCACAAATATCAAATTTTTGAGGGGAATAAAAGACTCTTACCTTTACCCCTCAAGCCAATCTATGTAGAAATACATTTTCAGAAATGGGGTTTAGATTTCATTGGTGAAATTCACCCACCATCCTCTACCCAACACAAATGGATCCTCACAGCCACATACTACTTAAAAATAGATAGAGGCCACACCTTCAAGGAAATCCACAAATAGTGTTATGATAACCTTCCTTGAAACCAATATTCTATCAAGATTTGGATGTCCAACTAAGCTCATTACTGATAATGTAGCAACCTTTAAATCCAAAAGAATGATAGATTTGTGCTATAAATACCATATCACTCTTGGCCATTCCACAACATATTACCCTAAAGGTAATGGATTGGCAGAATCCTCTAACAGAAGCCTAGTATATATCATCAAGAACTTACTAGAGGACAACAAGAAAACTTGGAATAAAAAGCTAGTCAATGCCTTGTGGGCATACATATTGACTACTAAGAAATCAATTGTACTTCTCCCTATCAACTAGTTTATCGGATAGAAGTTGACTTTCCATCCTCTTTGGGAGTACCAGTAATGAAGATACTTCAAGAATTACAGGTTGAACCAAAGAGTATCCAAATAAGAATCAACCAAACTATTCATCTACAACAAACCAAAGAAGAGGTCTATGTTAGGTCTCAAGTTGTGCAAGAAAAGATTAAAAATATTTTTGATAAGAGAACTAAGGCTGAAGATTTCTACATTGGTGACAAAGTTCTTAAGTGGGATTCAAGGAGGGAAGAAAAAGGCAAACATGGGAAATTTGATTTCCCATGGAAAGGTCCCTATTCCATTTATGCTTATAGAGGAAATAGTGCCTTCTTCTTGAGGGAAATTAATGGTACAGATGTAGAAGGTAGGCCAATGAATGGTCAAATTCCAAAACATTACTTTGAACCAAGTTACTAATTTTCATTTCCCATTTGTACATACTTTATTTACAAAGTTTAGTTTGGATTCGATTGTGATCTTTGAAGTTGAAGCCTAGAGAGAAGGCCCTAAGCTTTAAAATATTTACTGTCATAAGTATCAATAATGCAGATCCACAGAAGGACACTTTACAATGTAACATTAGAAACAATTCAAAGGCTACTAATATTCATTAGTTCTTGACATCTTTTCAAAACATGCCATCCCCAATGGAGCCATTGTTAGGTTTCTATACCAACAGGAGTCATAATTTTGAATGACTAAGGTGAAGCCTTGTAATATTGTACATACCTTTGCTTTCTGCAAATGTTTTCCATATTATTAAAAATTAAAAAATGTAAAGAGGGTATGTCCTAAAAGAAATAGTAAAGGACAAAAAGAAAAAGAGAAGGTCAAAAAATGAAAATATATGAACCCCAAAAAACAAAAAGAGACCATGAAAGTGTGCAAGTATAAATGCCACTACTATTTACTTTATGCATAATAATGATTGTGTGCATCTTGTTATTCATGCCACAATCCATGATAATCAAATTTTTTAATTTGGGTTATTCCATGCTTTGAATTTTATGTTTATAGTTAGAGAATAAAATCTGACCAAACAATTTAATCTTGGCATATCATTAGATAGGTAGAGAAAATAAAAGGAGCTCATTAGTTAATCTGAGCCCTTGGATGATATAAGGTTAGAATTAGATAGACTACTTTTCAAAAGTAAAATGGATGATAAGGGCTTGCTAGCCTAAATGTACCCAAATAAAATGAAGAAAAAATGGGAGGGTAAGTAATGGGTAAGTAGAAGAAAGGTTGCTGAAGTATAAAGTTGGTTGGATCAAAACACATGCATCATGCTTAGACACATATTTCTATATGTATGATCAACTATGGAAGCAAAAACAAAGCTTTGCAAGCTAAATGTTATTAACTCCCCTATTGGTTGATAAAAGGTGTCTTTTAAAACTTATAGTTACCCCACATTAATCATCAACCTGGGCAAGTCCTCTTATTTCAAGAGTGTACACAATATGTGCATGCTATAAATTCAGAGAGTAATGTTTCTTAAATTGTATTATAGATATTTGACACAAGAGTAAATGGATGCATCTAATAAAATCAAAGTGAAATTATTAAAGGAGACATGACATCTAAGCTTCAAAACTCAATCCCCTATTGAAATCAAATCTTACACAAGTAGTTCAAGTAACAACAACATCAGCTGAGAGTACAGTAGCAATAACTCATCTCCTCTTAGTTGATTCAATCTAAATCATGTTCAATCTCTCTATAAAGCAGTCAAAATCGAAATGATACCAATATGAGAGTTCAATAGCAATAACCAAACTCTTACAACTGATTAAATCAATGCGATTCACTGTTTAAATAATTTACTCTGTAATAAATACAACTCAAATCAAATGACAACGCTATAAAGTATATAAAGAACATACACTACTTCAATACAGGGAAGCGATAAACAATGAATAAAATAAACTCATAGAAACATGAAAATTATCAAACCAACCAAACTTTATGAGAATCAGAAATATAACACAAGAAAGCAGTTCAATCCACCAGAGGCCGGGCCCTTAGCCGCCAACGAACACAGCTGAGCTACTTCAGATAATGTGAGTGAATAGTAACTTCAATTATGTATTAATCATCGAACTTAAGTATCGTTACAATATCGTCACATTCTCCAACAATGCGAGTCTCTAATTAAAATTACAATTTGAAAAATAACAGAGATTCCTCCCCCTTTATTCCTACAATCGATTTCCTTTATAATTAGAAAGGGGTAAAGGGTAAATGGTAAATGCGATCCCTCAGGATCTCCTGATCCTGAGGGATTTGCAATCGATTGCTAACTTCAGACACCTTTCCTTTTTCACGTTGATCCTTCTGATTCGCCCTCAACCTTGTCCGCAACCGACGTGTTCAATCGTTCATTTTTCGGTTTCTGATGTTCCATCCTTAGGGAACAACAATTGTTCCTTTTGTTGCTTTCCTGGATAAAGAAGAGTAAAAGTTAGCTAAATTGTAACTGCAAATAATTCATCTGTTTCTTACCGTAATTCCTCAATATATTAGCACATTAAGATATGGAAAAAATAAGAATCAAGGAAAAAGATGATGAAATTAATAGTAAATACTTACCCATTTCATAACTCAACATAATCCCCTGCTTACCCTGTTTCATGTCCTCATGAAAATTAAGTAATTCTGATGGAGTGCAGTTAAAGAGTACGTTGGAGAAGGAGCATAAAAAATTGGTCTAAAACCATGATGTTGAGCTAGGAGCGCAAAGGCAGGTCCTTCCTTTCCTTCAGGCAATTTGTATATAGCCCTATAACCTTCAGGAGGATACCAAATGATGGGGCTACAAAACCGACATCCTAACCAATAAGGCCCCTCTCTCAAAATAAGGGTTCTATAGGTGACAAAATGGGCCGCAACTTCTTTAAAATTTCTGTAATTAAATGGCTCCCCATCATGAACACTACTAGTGGAGACCGTCCACTTGAGCTTGGATGTAGCAAGAGAGCTTTCTTGAATGGATTGAAAATGTGATACTATGTTCTGTACAATCTCTTTATGAATAGGCCCTAAAATTTTAATCAACCCTTCCCTTGTCATCACTCTTATGGTTAGGAAGCATTTGCAAAGGGTGCTTGGGTTCACTTCTTACCCAAAGATCCAATCCATGTTCTTGCCTATAGAATGTGTTATGAACTTTAAACCATTTAAGCTGGTTAACTGCAAATGAGATGAACGTCTGGAATTGAACATCTCCCACAAAAGGGTTAGGGTTATTTTCCACCTCATTCTCTAATACAAAATTGTGCAGGTAAAATTCACAAAGCAACTTCTGAACCTTTACACCATGTTGTTTGCAGCAATTTATAAAATATTCAACTGTTTTTAATTCAATTGGTTTTCCAGCTCTCACGGCTTTGATTTTCAACAACAAGTATTGTTCTAACAAAAACAAGGCATAATTGGTGGCGGGAGCCCTGCATGCCAAGACATCTGTATATAATGAGCAGATGGTTTCTATCCAAGCTATGACCCTATCTAGTTTGAGCTTGATTCTCTCTATTTTCTCTTCTTCTTTTCTGTATTTGTCAAAGGTCTCGCTCTCTGTTGCATTCTTTTCCCGAAGCTGTCTCTGCAACTCTTGATATTTCTGCTGGGAAATAGTTTCTTGTTCAAGCAGTTCTAATGCGAGCCAAGCTTGTGCTAATTATTCCTGAAGATTTCGTATAATGGGGTCATTGTGTGTCATGATATCTTGGGCTTGTATGCATGTCTGAGTGCTTATGCTATAAGAAAGGATGTTTTTTATTTGAATCTCTTTATTATGTGAGGTCCAAACCTCTGTCTGAGTAGCCATGCTATAAGAGGGTACATCCTCTGTCTGAGTGGCTATGTCTACTAAAATTGCATGTTGTTCCTCTTGAATGATGATTGGTTGAGTGGGTATGGCCTCAGTTTGAGTCCCTATAGCCCTAACTTCATATAACTTTGTCTGTATAACTGTGTTTACTGTCTCCAGGGTTTTGTCCAGAACCTTTCCTACTGATATTTCTTTTATTTTTCTTTTGAGCATTTTGACTATTTTTCGAAGCTTCTACTGTTCTTTCCTAAGCTTTTTCAATTTGGCTCTATACTTTTTCGGAGGAGACACTGTTCTACTAACAGTCTCGTTAATAATTTCTGCTTCTAAAGAGCCTGGTTGCTTACCCTGGCTCCATTCTAATAAGACAATATCTCCTAATTGATTATCAACTTCCTGAATTATCTCTGTCTCTACTTCTTCTTCTTGGCCTATGTTCTCTGTAGTTAGGCCGACCTGACTGTTTTCTACTGGGAGTGTGTCACCAGATTGGTTCTCTACTTCCTGAATGGCCTTTGCATCTATTTCTACTTCACGGCTTGCATCCTTTGAGGGAGATAGAATTTTGGTATCGCCATAATTCTCAAGAGATTGGGTTGCTCCTACGTTAAGATTGAGCTGGCTTTCAGGTTGCATGTAAACATTCATGTTGGCCAGGACCTGGGTCAATTCGAAATCGTGCAACAAATCGCCTTGGGGACTCATATTTGGTGTTGGGGAAAGTCCGAATTCGTTTCTTTTTTCATATATAGAATGTCCTATTCCTTCCTGATGGTCTGATTCAGGGTTATCCTGTGCTTATAACACTAGTTGCAAGTATTGTTCACTTACTGGGCTAGATAATTCTATAGGTTGACTAATGTTGCCTTAGGGATTTTCAGACGCTCCCAGTTTTGACCTCAACCTTGTGGATCATCTGCGCTTGTGAGGTATGTTCCCTAAAAGGGTAGTCCTCTTTCTTTTTGGCATAGGGTTAGGTGCTGGTAGGGTTAGGTGCTAATATTAGATCATCCCAGCTTGATTTTTGTTGGGCGAGGTTATAGCTAACTATTAGCCTGATCAGAAAACGGTGGCTAACTACTGTTTCTATGTGTTGGGACTGTCTCAGCCTCTCGGTAGTGTCATGTCGTAAGTAATTCATTAATGCAGCTAAATTAACAGAGGACTTTTGTTTTAGAAATGCTAAAAGTTTGAGTTGTCATGGCCTTACCACATCCTTACACTCGTTGCAGGTAATGTAGTTCTGGACGATTTGTGCCAATTCTCCTCATGGGTCTCCAAGAGAGGATGGCCGAACACCTTTTCCCTTCTTAATTAGCTCCTATCCTTTGTCCTTGAAATCCTTGATAGTATCCTGTAGCTTCTGTCCTTTTGTCGGTAACCTGGATACTTCTGTTATCACATTGTCTGACACAGTGATTTGCCTGCGTCTTACCACGGATTCTCCATTCTGTAGATTTCACAAAAATTCAATGGATATTTCCTCGTTGGGGGGTTGAAATCTCATAAAGTATGCTATCCATCCTACACGAGCCATAATTTCCCTGGCTTCATCAGTGACAACTAGTGTTAAAGGTTCTCGGCCCACTGTTCTTCCTCCCATGGTGCTTGAATTCTGCAAATGATTAGTGCAGCGGGGAAAGCATAGCGACGAACAGAGCCAAGTGATGGAACAACAAATTGTTGTAATGGATCTATCAAGTGATACTTTATAAACATAAATACCGTTATTGAGGACTGTTATAGTGCCACATGCTCTGTGATCATGGAATGTTGTATCATATTGCAAAATCCAATGAAAAGATGATAGCGCATGCATAAGTACACTAGAGGTCCCCCCCCCCTCGAAATAATAGGTTGCCTACGATTGAATGAATGAAAGGATAACACACTGGTGGCGAAGTACAGGGGTGATGGATTGGCAAGGTATGCATATTAATGAAAGGGTCATAAAGGATATTGGAGTGGTGAAATCAAGGTGTTAGAGCCGTTCTGGTCAGCCCTCCGTCAGAGATCAAATCTCTTTATGCATTTCATTTTTAGGTATCCCGCTTCATCCATTCAACTGCATTCCACTAGGGACATGTCATGATCTGATGGAGAAAATAATGCTACTCATTTCCCCTCATGTCGGGTCTCTGTTGGTTCAGGTGTTGGTGCAAAATCAATGAAATTCATGATAGTCAAGGTCTGGTCCTATTTCAGGACAGAGTCATTTTTTTATGGTTTGAGTCTAGAAATTCATCAGTTTTGTCTTTGAAAAAACATGTCTAGAAACAAGCCATGCAGGCCAGAGGGAGACCTTATACACCTACAGTGTAGAAAGCTTCATCATCACTGCAAGAGACATCGACTCTTCTTCAAAACTCTGTTTTGAAGAAAAGTCAAGCAAGGTCAACTATGACAAAATTTTCTAGAAATCGACAGTTGACATTTTCAGATGCAGTCATGGATGTTAACGCCAGAGGCCCAGTCACACAATCCCCACAAAGGAATGCTGAAAATTTCATCAAGAGAGCCACAATTTCGAAGAAAAATGGAAAAAACAGAGTGCTTTAAAAGTCAATAAAATGGTGCAAAACTCAACATTAGAAAGTGGGTTTTTTAAAGAGGAAAAAATCAAACCAGTTTCTCTCAAGCCTATAAATATATATTGTGGCCCAAAGCAAAGCCATTTTTCCATTGGAGACTTGGAAAGACATTGCAGAAGGTGGGAGAGTGAGATTGGTGAGCGTTTGAGTGAGTTGGGAGGTGATTTGGGAAGCGCGGCGCACATAGGCAGGAGCACGATGCACTCACCACGCGCGACACATACACAACCATTCCACCATTGAATGAATACACAGGTGTGGTGCATATAAGGCGCGCGGTGCACTGGGATGAGCGCGCGACGCACACAGTCCAACAGCTCAAAAACAATGCAAAACCGTTTCAAATCTTTGTGAAAGCTATCAAATCACGTGGTAGGCCTTTGACACCTATCCTCCAATCAACTAGGTCAATGTTTAGTTGTTTCTAAGACATCAAGTGAGATCCAAAACATATTGGCCATCCATGCCAATCATCCTCAAAGCAAAAGTGATAATGGGGGTTTGTAAATTTGAAGAATCCACCAAGGTTTTGTTTCCCCTCTCCTCTTCCTCTCACTCCTCATCGTCTTCACTTCCATATCCCCCACATCTACTAGGAAAACCCCTTAGAAACATCCACTAAGACCCATCCCCTATTTTCCAAGCAAACTGTTTCATTTGACTGCGCGTTGCACGCACACAATGTGCCGTGGCACACCGGCCTGTGAGCCTTAAAAAGGCACCAAATCTCTCAAATTTTTGTAAATTGGCTCTCAACATTGCAAAATTTCCCATAAACCATCTCATCATTGATCCTTAAATTCAAGGAAAAATATATCTTGGTGGCCATGACATCAAAGGAAAACTTCTATCAAGCAAACACAAAATGACGTAAAAAATCGCAAATAGCTAGGGTTTTGCTACAATAACTTAATTATCAATTATGCTCCTACCCTACCTCATTCATCTAATTCCTTGGGAGCATTTTCCCCTAATGGTTACTCTAGCTACAGTGCAATCCTATCCCTTTGTCCCCTTACTCATATAGCTTAAGAGTGCCTTAACCCTACCTCACCAAAACCACACCCCAAACACTCCCAAATCCCTGATAAATTTCCCCTCTAAACCCCTATCTATATTTCATCATTCCCCTCCTGATACTCCCTATTTTATTGTCCCCTTGGTGGCATATTTGCACAGCATCTATCAGTTTCAGTAGATTCAGAGGGAAGCAAAGAAATTCAGGGTACAAACAACAGTAATGGCATCAGAAACTTCATCAAATTATGAGGGGGAAACCCACAGTAATACAGCTTCAGGAGAACAGGCTCCCCGGAGACCTAGGAGTGGGAGACATGTTAGGGATGAACCAAACACCCTCACGGAGTTGCAGGCATGCCCTCTCACTATGTCTTGTTTCCAGCACTTGGCATGTTTCGAATTTTGTCAGAGGGTGGAAAATGTCAGAATTCATCATGAGTTGGCCTGCCTCTTTGCACTTCACCTACATGGAGGACAGTCTATCTTGGCAGGGGTCACTTTCACATTGACATCCGAAACCATATCAGTGGCAACAAGCATACTGAATGTTGGAGAACAGTGGCACAAGAAGATGAAGGTGGAGATGGAACTTTATGAGCCTTACATAAAAGCCAGTTGTTTGAGTCAACTCACAAGAGTTTTCCCATTCAGATTTCTGAGAGATGATTATGCTCCGCTCATGAGATTGATCATGAAATACTTTAGTTGTGAGGTGAGGTTTTCTCGCCTTTATGCCTATCACATCAGGTTACTCATGCACTTCACCAGGGTGCATATGATGAACCTCCCATTTTTCATTTGCGGGAACATAGAGACGATGAGAAAATTCATACATCACAAGACCCCTCGGCAACAACTCAACAACGTATATCACTTTGCTCTTATCCAGATTTTGGTGGACCATTAGTTGGGATTGCAGGGCATTGCTTGGGAGGAATTCATCTCCCGTGACTTCTTCAGCGCTCCACAGGTAGTATCAGAGGCAAAACATGAGATAGGGGGTACTTCTCATCAGCATGAGTTCCATGAGACCACTGTGGTGCCATTTTCCATCACATATCAGAGAGGCTATCCGGAAGGCACCAGGCCTTTGTTTGCAACAGCAAAGCGAGTGTTATCTCCACTCGGGGTGGAAGGGGCCTCGCTTCCTACATTGGCAATACATGTATAGGACAAGGGCAAGAAGCCCCAGCATGAGGGGGGGCCTTCAAGTGTGCCACCCAGTGAACAAAATACCAGACTCATTCTCCTTCGTGATGATGATGATACAGATACACGTCCACAAAGTGCACAGTTGAAAGAGATCTTCCAGGAGCAAGAGACAGAGATTCACTCCTTGACACTCAAGTTGGAAATGGCCAAATGGAACATCAGGTATTTGGAGTAGAGGAAAAAATAGCTGGAAGATCAGCATGTGATCATGGAGTTGCAGAACATCCGCGAGGATCGCCTAACTGCCCAGCAGAGGAGGATTGAATTCACTTCATTGGAGAAACAGGTTATGGATGATCGTGAGTCTATTCTTGAGAGAGTCAACATGCACCTGGAAAACATGTTGAACAAGGCCGACAAAGACAACACACTGCTGAGACACATGGCTCGTCATTACAGGGCACGAACTTGAGTTTGAGAGCCCGAATAAGGAGTTTGAAAGCAAAACAGCCACAAAAAGGGAAAAAAGGGAAAAAGAGAAAGATAGGCTCAGGATCTTGGCTGAGGCCTCCTTGACTCAGCAAAGCACCCCATAGAGAACTTCCAGCCCAAATCTAAAAAAATTTGGGCAAATTTTGGTCATAGGGAAATTTTTTGGGCGAAAAACAAGGATTTTCTCCCTTTGCGTCGCGCACCCTGCACGTTGCTAAAATTCTAGCACTCCAATCGAGAAAAGGTTTGCATCTACTGGTGGTCGGGCTAGAAATTTTGATAAGTTTTGGGTCTCCTAAAGGTCAAAAAGCACCCAAAAATGGCCTTTCTGCCACTTTTTAGACACACAGAAATAAGTCTTGGGAGAATGAAGATTTGGAGAGGCAAATGAGCTTGAAATTCCGAAATTCCAATGTGGTTAGAAAGTAGATAGGCCAATCTTTACAAAAAGTCCACTTGGGAACATTTTTGACACTTGCAAGTGCCCCAAAACAGGCCCAAAAATAGCGTGACGCACAGAGAAAAGCGCGTGGCGCACAGAGGAAATTTTGCCCAGTTTTCTCCTGTTTCGCGAAAGTTTGGGTTGCGACTTCTCCAAGTGGGCCCGGTCATCTACTCTCCAGTTTTTTTGGCAGCAAAGGTGGCTTTTAAATAGTTTTCTTTCCAAGTGGGCTCTATCCAAGTGGCGAAGAATGCAAAGGGTCACCACATGCCAAATGTCATGCTTGAGAGCACTGCACCTGTAGTTGATGGTTGGCTCTCCAGTTCCATTTTGAAATGATTTGAGTAACTTCCCAACCCCTGGGCATTCCATCTCTTCTCCCCACATTCTATATATTGTATACATTTTATTTGCAAAGGGTTGGTTGGCTTGCAACTTCTGGGAGACTGTGGGAAAGAAACTTTGTTTCTGCACTGTATATTTTTACAGAGAATTAATGAAAGGCAGCAGCTCTGTTTCATGAGATTCATGTGGTTGTGAGTATAGCAAATGTGTCTTCTTATGTTTCATATGTATCCTGTTATGTTTCATAGTTCCTTTCATATTCATTTCTGGTGAAATTTTTCAAATGAGATTAGGTAGAGTTCAATTTTATTGCTCTACCTGTGGGAAAATTTCATGTTAGTGTTCATTCTTCTGTTGAAAAGGATTCATGTGGTCCACGCCCTTTTCACCCTCTTAATCAAATCTCTCCATTCTGCCATATCTTAAACTAAATTTCTATGCTTTCCGCCTGCCTTTGCCTCACGAAATAATCTGTTCCTTTATGTTAAGTGCTCTGTTCATTGAGGTCCAGTGGTCCCATAACATCCTAGAAACATAGTCATTCATAAAAATCACTTCTTGTTTCCATATTCACTTACTAGCCTAAGATAAATAGTTCACTGTAAGTCATCTCAGGCCATTTCATTTATCTATTCACTGAGCGTGACTCGGAGAGAGCCCTCTCTTGTTCTGGTAGGGATAGCTACCAGACTGAGCATGGTTTGTGGTTATCCTGAATTTTGCCTTCTTTTTAGCTTGAGGTGGATTTAGGTGATAACATAGTGGCGACTCCACTAGGGAACGACAAGTTGAAAATCAAATCCCCTTGTTTCACAAGAATTCTAGGCTCTCGGATGATGGGCTTAGGATTGGAAAGGCTGAGTAAGTTGGTTGTGTCTCGTAATTCTTCTCAATAGTATACTGGTTTCAAGACGATATACCAGAGCGAATTCAGACCCGGACCCCCTCACATTTACGAAAATCCAAATTTGATCCCAAGACTCCTTTGTTGAGAAAGCACCATAACCCCTATGTTCAAATCCCCTTCATGTCCCGACATTTTAGAGTATCTTGAGGAGCTTGAGTTTGACGAATGATTTGAGATATCACTGTTTCAATCTAAATCCGAAAAGGCTGTTGATTACACCATCGCCGATCCACAATTTATTGTAGACCTTGAGACGGAAAGAGCTAACAGATTAATTGATAACTACATTTCCACATAGTCTCAAACTCCAAGTACAAGCCCCTTGCTGACTGTTCACACTCCTCCAACACCTCCAAGGCCAAAACCACTGAGAATGATGGCTGCTCGTTTTGCTCCTCTTGTTCTGCCCCAAGTCCTAGATGACATGCCAAATGATTATCAAAGTAAAATTCCATTTTTTGATGGCACTCCCGACAGTATTACAGCTCAACAACATGTGGACAAAATGACAAACTTCTATGAACTTCATGAGATCGATGCAGAGAACGCGGCAATGAGGCTCTTCGTAGAAACATTAATAGGTGATGTGAGAAAATGGTTTAGAGGTTTGACAGCTACAAGTATCACTACCTTGGCTGAGCTACAAAGACAATTTTTGTACAGGTGGGAAGTGAAAAAGAATCCCCTTCAAATTTTGGTCGAGTATGAGAAAATCAAAAGGAATGCAGGTGAGTCGGTCCAAGATTATTGTGTGAGATTTAATGCAGTCTACAATGATATCCTAGACCATCTAAAGCCACCGGTGGGACTAGCAATGATGAAGTTTCCGGATGGTTTTGATGCTGACATGGCGTACCAATTACGAGAAAGAGAACTGGCTACGATGGGAGATATGCAAAAAATTGCAGTCAGCATTGAGGCTAACCTGCTGTCCAAAAGAGCAAGAGCGAAAGCGGAGAAGAAAACCACGGTGAAAGAAGAATCTTATTCAATGGATCAGTTGCTAAAGAAGGTAGAACAGATGCTCGAAAGGGTAAAACTTGACAAGACAGAGCCACAGGTTAGGAATCCTAACTTTTGTGGCCAACAGCAGCCACAATATAGAATTAGACAGAGATCAACGAACTCAGGAGTAGGCAGCTGAACAGCCGGTACAAACACCTTTGCAGCAGAATTTTGTGCATGGAATAGAATCAGATGAGGAAGGGAACATAATAGGTGAAGAGAACCATCTTTTCACTCCAAATGAGCTGCCTACTTACATCACCGAAGAAGAAGAATGTGCAGTAAATTAAGCTACACACCAAGACACAGATTATATCCTAGCTAATGAAACCGTGTTGGAGGAAGAATCATATGAGTACCAAAGAGGCTATATGAATGCTCTATCCGCCCAACAACAACGATATTCACTGAGGAATAGAGATGTGCCGGTCAAAACAATTCAGAAAAAGAAGGATGGTGAGACATCAAAGAATGATTCAGCAGTTGCACAAAGGAAAGGGAAGGAGACGGTTGATCCAGAGAGCAGCAAATCAAAGTCAGCAGAACAATCACAACAGTAAGCTACATCAAAAGAAAGGGAAAAGAAAGAGACTCCAGTCAAAGAGGTAGAAAAGACTCCCACTTTTAGCTTAGAGAATGAGATTTCTAAGTTAAAAATATCCATCCCTTTGACTGAAATCATGAGAAACAACAGCTATAGAGGACAGGTTTCCAAAATGTTGAACTTGGACCAAACATTCGACATGGTAAACGTGGAAGATGATCAACCTGAAATGATTTTTGGGCCAACGAAAAATGGTGAGTCTCCCGAGAGAGAGGTACCACCCTTCTATATCAGTTTACGATTGCATGACTTTGTGCTACATAATGCCATGTCCGATTCTGGAGCCTCTCATAATCTCATGCCCAAGGCTATCATGGAAAAGCTTGGTCTGGACATCACCCAGAAATATCATGATCTCTATTCATTCGATTCTAGCAGAGTAAGGTGTATAGGGCTCATCAAAGACTTAGTTGTGAGTTTGGATCAACTTCCTATGAAAAATGTGCTGATGGACATAGTGGTAGCAGACATTCCTCCAAGGTTTGGCATGCTTCTTTCCAGGTCTTGGGTGGCGAAATTGAAGGGGACACTACAGCTGGATTTCTCCCATGAAACAATCCCGGTGTTTGGACAAATGAGGAAACTATATCGGGAAACAAATATGAAGTACATGATCACAAGCAAGGAGAAACCGATCAATCATCCTGTAAACTATGTGCATACAGATTTAGAGTCTTTTGTTTTGTTTTCAGATAGTTTAAATGAAATAGATAGTCAGATAGTAGAAGCAGATGACATTCCAGAGATAACAGAAAATTTTAGAGAGATTTTGAAAAAAGAAAGACAAGAAAAGCAACAAAAGATTGGGCAATCGGTTAAGAACAATGGACAACAAAACTATTTTCAGCACTTGCAAGAAGAAGAAGGCGGCTTATGGACCATGGATTTTGATGGAGTAGTAGGGAATGATGGAGCTGGTATTGGCATTTGGGTATGTGGTCCTTTCTCCACCCCAAACAAAGTACCTAGCAGCTTGAGAGTTTGCTCCTACAAGCTGGTCTTCGAATGTTCCAATAATGAAGCTGAATATGAAGCTCTGATTGCTGGCCTGAAAATTCTTAGAAATCTGAATGCAAAGAGGATTTCAATATATGGTGACTCCGAGTTGGTAATAAAATAGGTCATAGGTGAATATCAAGCAAAACATCCTAGGATGCGGGCCTATTGAAATGCAGTTTTGGACATCTTGAAGTTGTTTTCCGAATACACTTTGACATGTGTGCCAAGAATCCAAAATAGTATTGCTGATGCTCTTACCAAGGCAGCGAGCAGCTTGAAGATCCCCATGAACTCCAGCAAAAAATTTGAAATCCATGTCAAGCACCGTCCAACCATTCCTGACAATCAGCGACATTGGCAAGTGTTCCAAGATGATGAAGAGATTAAGGATTTTCTCCTCAACCAAGGCAAGTTCAAAGAAACCTTAATCGATGTGGAAAACGATGAAAGCAAAGGGAATGGTACATAAGAAATGCAGATCAATCAAATGGACATATTACAGTTGAAGAACAACATCATTCCTAAAGGCTTGATACCCCTTGAAGAACTTTTCGATCAGGATGATGTTGCCCGCAAGCCAACTTTGCAGCCCACGGAGAAAGGTGTAGAAGAAGTCAACATCGGTACAACAACAAATCCAAAATTGGTAAAATTTTCCAAGACACTACCGCCAAAAACCAAGGACAAATATATCAATTTGATGGATTCATTTGCAGATGTATTTGCTTGGGACTATTCAGATTTCAAGACCTATGATACAAATATCATTCAGCACACCATACCTATCAAGCCCAATCAAAAACCATTTAGACAAAAGCTGAGAAGGATCAATCCAAAGTTGTTGCCATCCATTGAAAAAGAGGTAAATAGGTTGTACAAGTTAGGTATCATTGTGCCCATCAGATTTTTAGATTGGATTTCTAATTTGGTACCCGTAAGAAAGAAGACTGGTGAGATCTGCCTATGCATTGATTTCAGAAACCTAAACAAGGTCTCATTCAAGGACAACTATCCGCTGCCCAAGATGGACCATGTACTTCAGCGAGTAGTGGGGGCATCTCGTATGTCACTACTGGATGGTTATTTCGGATATAATCAAGTTGTTGTCCATGAAGATGACAGAAAAAAACAACGTTCACCACTCCATGGGGAACATTTCACTATGCCAAAATGCCATTCAGTTTGAAGAATGCAGGTGCCAAATTTCAGCGTGCAGTGGAATTGGAATTTGCAAATGAGAAGGATGTATTTTTGGTGGTGTACTTGGATGACTTGACGGTGTTTTCAAAATCTGATGAAGAACACATGCATCACCTAAAAATTGTCTTTCAAAAATGCAGGAAATATGGTTTATTGCTGAATCCAAAGAAGAGCTTGTTCGCCATGGAGGAAGGCAAATTACTTGGGCATAACATTTCGAAAGATGGCATCCGCATAGATCCCGCACATGTCCAAGCAATTCAACAAATCGATATGCCTAGGAACAAAAAGGAGATACGGTCATTCAATGGTAAGATGAATTTTCTGCACCGCTTTGTACCTAATCTTGCGGAACACTTGAAAGAAATGACCAACATGCTTAAGAAGGACAACCAGGTGAAATGGACGGATGAGGCTTTAAAATATTTCAACATGGTCAAATTGGCCCTTTCTTCAGCTCCAGTTCTAGTAAGCCCAGATTACACTCAAGATTTCATCTTGTTTCCATTCGCTTCTGAACACACTATGGCAGCAGTATTATTGCAGAACAGGGATGATCATGAAAGACCAATTGCATTCTTCAGTAGAGCTATAAGGGATGCAGCGTTAAAGTACAACATCATTGAGAAGCAAGCTCTAACATTGGTGAAAGCATTGAAGGATTTCTGGGTATACATTCTACACTCTCACATTCTGGCTTATGTTCCTAATACTGCTGTAAAAGATGTTTTGGTGCAGACTGATCTGGAAGGGAGAAGAGGTAAATGGATCAAAGCCTTGCTAGAATACGATGTGGAGATAAAGCCTACAAAGTTGGTCAAAGGACAGGGGTTGGCGAAACTAATGGCTGAATCAAACTTGCATGCATTAGACATAAATCTGATCGCTGCCATGTCCGATGAGAATGAGGAAGGAACTTCAGTTCAGGTATCCAAAATGTTTGCTTTGTCCCCATTGTATTCTGATATAATATATGTGCCGAAAAATCTATCACCACTGCTCGACATGGATAGAAACAAAGAGAGAACACTTAAATTGAAAGCTGCCAAGTTTTGTATTTTGCATTCTGCATTGTATTGGAAAGATCCCGGTGGCATTTTGTTAAACTGCCTGGTGGAAGAGGAGGCAAAGAAAGCCATGGAATATTTCCACGGAGGAGAGTGTGGTGGTCATCTTTTTTGGAAATCAACAGCTAACAAAATTTTGAGAGTCGGGTACTACTGGCCTACTTTGTTTGCTGATGTGCATAAGATGGTAAAGCGCTGTCATAAGTGTCAAATTTTCGAAGGAAAACAAAAATTACAGCCTTTTCCACTCAAGCCTTTCAAAGTGAGCGCTCCTTTTCAACAGTGGGGGTCGGATTTCATTGGGGAAATTCATCCCGCATCTTCCGGACAACATAGATGGATCCTTACAGCCACGGACTACTTCAAGAAATGGATTGAGGCAACACCTACGAGACAAGTGACAGACACAGTAATCAGCTCATTTCTCGAAAATAACATCTTGTCTCGCTTTGGTTGTCCAAACGAAATAATCATTGATAATGCAGCAGCTTTCAAATCGAAAAGGATGGTAGAATTTTGTCACAAATATCACATCATTTTGGGTCATTCAACTGACTATCATCCGCAAGGTAATGGATTGGTTGAATCTTCGAATAAATCTTTGGTCAAAATCATCAAGAAGGTGCTAGAAATTAATAAGAAGAGCTGGAACAAGATGGTGGTTCATGCACTTTGGGCAGATCGAATTAGTCAGAAAAAGTCTATTGGTATGTCACCGTTTGAGCTGGTTTATGGAGTAGACACAGTATTCCCAACCACCCTTGCTGCCTCGGTGGTCAGACTTCTTCAGGAGGCAAGCATTGAGGAAGATCCCGTGCAGAGAAGGCTGAATCAAATGATCCACTTGTAGCAAACAAGAGAAGAAGTTTTCCAAAACACGTCCAAGTTGCAGGAGAAGATAAAGAAAATCTATGACAGAAAAGCTAAAGCGGACAAATTTCAGTTGGATGATGCGGTGCTGAAGTGGGATGCAAGGAATGAAGAGAAAGGAAATCACGGAAAGTTCGAAAATCTGTGGAAGGGTCCTTTCAAAATCGTAGCATATAGCGGTCAAAATGCCTTTCTTCCGAAGGAAATGAATGGGGAAGACTGTCCTGGAGGGCCGATCAATGGTCGGTTGCTCAAGCAGTATCATTGTTGATCTATTAATGCTGCTTCCACTGTCATTGTAAATACCAGTTTTTATTTCAGTTTGGTTTCAGTATGTACAGTCAGTTTTTGAGTTGTTCCAATTGTCAAGTTTGAGTCAATTTCTGGGTCACTCCAAGTTTGTAAATAAGTCAAAGTCTTGTGCTGTTTATCAAAATGATGACTCCATAGCCCAATAGACCAAGAGGCACTGTCTAGCTCCTCCAGAGATTTGTTTTTTTTGGCACCTCCATGGGAGCTACCATCCCCCATTGGAGCCAATGTTAGAGCCAGTCTGGTCAGCCCTCCATCAGAGATCAAAGCTCTTTATGCATTTCATTTTTAGGTGTCCCATTTCATCCATTCAGCTGCATTCCGCTAGGGACATGTCATGATCTGACGGAGAAAATAATGCTACTCATTTCCCCTCATGTTGGGCCTCTGTTGGTTTAGGTCTTGGTCCAAAATCAATGAAATTCATGATAGTCAAGGTCTGGTCCTATTTCAGGACAGAGTCATTTTTTTTTATGGTTTGAGTCTAGAAATTCATCGGTTTGGTCTTTGAAAAAACATGTCCAGAAACAAGCCATCCAGGCCAGAGGGAGACCTTATACACCTACAGTGCAGAAAGCTTCATCATCATCGCAAGAGACATCGACTCTTCTTCAAAATTCTGTTTTGAAGAAAAGTCAAGCAAGGTCAACTATGACAAAATTTTCCAGAAATCGACAGTTGACATTTTCAGATGCAGTCATGGATGTTAAAACCGGAGGCCCAATCACACAATCCCTGCAAAGGAATGCAGAAAATTTCATCAAGAGAGCCACAATTTTGAAGAAAAATTGGAAAAAACAGAGTGCTTTAAAAGTCAATAAAATGGTGCAAAACTCAACATTAGAAAGTGGGTTTTTTAAAGAGGAAAAAATCAAACAAGTTTCTCTCAAGCCTATAAATATATATTGTGGCCAAAAGCAAAGCCATTGTGCCATTGGAGACTTGGAAAGACATTGCAGAAGGTGGGGGAGTGAGATTAGTGAGCGTTTGAGTGAGTTGGGAAGTGATTTGGGAAGCGCGACGCACACAGGCAGGAGCGCAATGCACTCATCGCATGCGACGCATACACAGCCAGCCTGCCATTGAACGAATACATAGGTGCGGCGCATATAAGGTGCGCGGTGCACTAGGAAGAGCACGCGGTGCACACAGTCCAGCAGCTCAAAAATAATGCAAAACCGTTTCAAATCTTTGTGAAAGCTATCAAATCACGAGGTATGCCTTTGACACCTATCCTCCAATCAACTTGGTCAATGTTTAGCTGTTTCTAAGACGTCAAGTGAGATTCAAAACATATTGGCCATCCATGCCCATCATCCTCAAAGCAAAAGTGATAATGGGGGTTTGTATATTTGAAGAATCCACCAAGGTTTTGTTTCCCCTCTCCTCTTCCTCGCACTCCTCATCGTCTTCACTTCCATATCCCCCACATCTACTAGGAAAACCCCTTAGAAACCTCCACGAAGACCCATCCCCTATTTTCCAAGCAAACTATTTCATTTTACTGCGCGTTGTGCACACGCAATGTGGCGTGGCGCACTCAGGGCGCGCGGCGCACTGGGAAAAGCGCGCGGCGCACAGGCCTGTGAGCCTAAAAAAGGCACCAAATCTCTCAAATTTTTGTAAATTGGCTCTCAACATTGCAAAATTGCCCATAAACCATCTCATCATTGATCCTTAAATTCAAGGAAAAATATATCTTGGTGGCCATGACATCGGAGAAAAACTTCTATCAAGCAAACACAAAATGACTCAAAGAATGGCAAATAGCTAGGGTTTTGCTACAATAACTTAATTATCAATTATGCTCCTACCCTACCTTTGTCAGCTAATTCCTTGGGAGAATTTTCCCCTAATGGTTACCCTAGCTACAGTGCAATCCTATCCCTTTGTCCCCTTACTCATATAGCTCAAGAGTGCCTTAACCCTACCCCACCAAAACCACACCCCAAACACTCCCAAATCCTTGATAAATTTCCCCTCTAAACCCCTATCCCTATTTCATCATTCCCCTCCTGATACTCTCTATTTTATTGTCCCCTTGGTGGAAAATTTGCAGAGCATCTATCAGTTCAGTAGATTCAAAGGGCAGTAAAGAAATTTAGGGTACAAACAGCAGTAATGGCATCAGAAACTTCATCAGATTATGAGGGGGAAACCCACAGTGATACAGCTTCAGGAGAACAAGTTCCCCGGAGACCTAGGAGTGGCAGACATGTCAGGGATGAACCAAACACCCTCACGGAGTTGCAGGCATGCCATCTCACTATGTCTTGTTTCCAGCACTTGGCATGTTTCGAATTTTGTCAGAGGGTGGAAAATGTCAGAATTCATCAAGAGTTGCCCCGCCGCTTTGCACTTCACCTACATGGAGGACAGTCTATCTTGGCAGGGGTCACTTTCACATTGACATCCGAAACCATATCAGTGGCAACAGGCATACCGAATGTTGGAGAATAGTGGCACAAGAATATGAAGGTGGAGATGGAACTTTATGAGCCTTACATAAAAGCCAGTTGTTTGAGTCAGCTCACGAGATTTTTCCCATTAAGATTTCTAAGAGATGATTATGCTCCGCTCATGAGATTGATCATGAAATACTTTAGTTGTGACGAGAGGTTTTCTCGCCTTTATGCCTATCACATCAGGTTACTCATGCACTTCACCAGGGTGCGTATGATGAACCTCCCATTTTTCATTTGTAGGAACATAGAGAGGATGAGAAAATTCATGCAGCACAAGACCCCTCGACAGCAACTCAATAGCGTATATCACTTTTCTCTTATCCAGATTTTGGTGGACCATCAATTGGGATTGCAGGGCATTGCTTGGGAGGACTTCATCTCTCGTGACTTCTTCAACGCTCCACAGGTAGTATCAGAGGCAAAACATGAGATAGGGGGTACTTCTCATTAGTATGAGCGCCATGAGACAACTGTGGTGCCATTTTCCATCACATATCAGAGAGGCTATTTTAAAGGCACCAGGCCTTTGTTTGCAGCAGCAAAGCGAGTGTTATCTCCACCCGGGGTGGAAGGGGCCTCGCTTCCCACATCGGCAATACAGGTATAGGACAAGGGAAAGAAGCCCCAAAATGAGGAGGGGCCTTCAGGTGTGCCACCCAGTGAACAAAAGACCAGACTCATTCTCCTTCGTGATGATGATGATACAGATACACGTCTACAAAGTGCACAACTGAAATAGATCTTCCAGGAGCAAGAGACAGATATTCACTCCTTGACACTCAAGTTGGAAATGGCCAAATGGAACATCAGGTATTTGGAGCAGAGGAACAAACAGCTGGAAGACCAGCATGTGATCATGGAGCTGCAGAACATCCGTGAGGATCGCCTAACTGCCCAGTAGAGGAGGATTGAATTCACTTCATTGGAGCAACAGGTTATGGATGATCGTGAGTTTGTTCTTGAGAGAGCCAACATGCACCTGGACAACATGTTGAACAAGGCTGACAAAGATAACACACTGCTGGGACACATGGCTCGTCATTACAGGGCACGGAACTTGAGTTTGAGAGCCTGAATAAGGAGTTTGAAAGCAAAACTGAGGAAAGCCACTAAAAGGGCAAGAAGGGCAAAATAGCAAGATAGGCTCAGGATCTTGGCTGAGGCCTCCTTGACTCAGCAAAGCACCCCATAGAGAAATTCCAGCCCAAATCTCAAAAATTTTGGGCAAATTTTGGTCACAGGGAAATTTTTTGGGCGAAAAACAAGGATTTGGGTCTCCTAAAGGTCAAAAAACACCCAAAAATGGCCTTTCTGCCACTTTTTGGACACACAGAAAGCAGTCTTTGGAGAATGAATATTTGGAGGGGAAAATGAGCTTCAAATTCAGAAATTCCAGTGGGGTTAGAAAGTAGACAGGCCAAGATTTCCAACAAGTCCACTTGGGTACATTTTGGACACCTACAAGTGCCCCAGCATAGGCCCAAAAGTAGCGTGACGCACAGAGAAAAGCGCGCGGCGCATAGAGGAAATTTTGCCCAGTTTGCTCCCATTTCGCGAAATTTTGGGTCGCGACGTCTCCAAGTGGGCCTGGTCATCCACTCTCTGGTTTTTTTGCACCAAAGGAGGCTTTTAAAGAGTTTTCTCTCTAGGTGGGCATTTATCCAAGTTGCGAAGAATGCAAAGGGTGACCACATGCCAAATGTCATGCTTGAGAGCGCTGCACCTGTAGATGATGGTCGGCTCTCCGGTTCCATTTTGAAATGATCTTGGCTCTCAGGATCTTGGCTGAGGCCTCCTTGACTCACAAAGCACCCCATAGAGAACTTCCAACCCAAATCTCAAAAAATTTGGGCAAATTTTGGTCACAGGGAAATTTTTTGGGCGAAAAACAAGGATTTTCTCCCTCTACGTCGCGCACCCTGCGGGGCGCTAAAATTCTAGCACTCCAATCGAGAAAAGCTTTGCATTTTTGAATTTAGCATCGAAAAATACATCTACTGGTGGTCGGGCTAGAAATTTTGATAAGTTTTGGGTCTCCTAAAGGTCAAAAAACACCCAAAAATGGCCTTTCTGCCACTTTTTAGACACACAGAAAGAAGTCTTGGGAGAATGAAGATTTTGAGAGGCAAATGAGCTTCAAATTCCGAAATTCCAATGTGGTTAGAAAGTAGACAAGCCAAGCTTTCCAAAAAGTCCACTTGGGCACATTTTGGACACCTGCAAGTGCCCCAAAACAGGCCCAAAAATAGCGTGACGCACAGAGAAAAGCGCATGGCGCACAGAGGAAATTTTGCCTAGTTTTCTCCCGTTTCGCGAAAGTTTTCGTGGCGACATCTCCAAGTGGGCCCGCTCATCTACTCTCCATTTTTTTTGGCAGCAAAGGTGGATTTTAAATAGTTTTCTCTCCAGGTGGGCTCTATCCAAGTGGCGAAGAATGCAAAGGGTCACCACATGCCAAATGTCATGCTTGAGAGCGCTGCACCTGTAGCTGATGGTTGGCTCTCCAGTTCCATTTTGAAATGATTTGAGTAACTTCCCAACCCCTGGGCATTCCATCTCTTCTCCCCATGTTCTATATATTGTATACATTTTATTTGCAATGGGTTGGTTGGCTTGCAACTTCTGGGAGACTGTGGGAAAGAAACTTTGTTTCTGCACTGTATATTTTTACAGAGAATTAATGAAAGGAAGCAGCTCTGTTTCATGAGATTCATGTGGTTGTTAGTATAGCAAATGTGTCTTCTTATGTTTCATATGTATCCTGTTATTTTTCATAGTTCCTTTCATATTCATTTCTGGTGAAATTTTTCGAATGAGATTAGGTAGAGTTCAATTTTATTGCTCTACCTGTGGGAAAATTTCATGTTAGTGTTCATTCTTCTGTTGAAAAGGATTCATGTGGTCCATGCCCTTTTCACCCTCTTAATCAAATCTCTCCATTCCGCCATACCTTAAACTAAATTTCTATGCTTTCCACCTGCCTTGCCTCACGAAATAATCTGTTCCTTTATGTTAAGTTCTCTGTTCATTGAGGTCCAGTGATCCCATAACATCCCAGAAACACAATCACTCATAAAAATCACTTCTTGTTTCCATATTCACTTACTAACCTAAGATAAATAGTTCACTGTAAGTCATCTCAGTCCATTTCATTTATCTATTCACTAAGCGTGACTCGGAGAAAGCCCTCTCCTGTTCTGGTAGGGCTAGCTACCAGACTAAGTGTGGTTTGTGGTTATCCTGAATTTTGCCTTCTTTTCAGCCTGAGGCGAATTTCGGTGATAACACAAGGCTTGTATTGAGAATTATCAATAAGTGATATGATGTTGGGATGTGATGCGATAAAGAAAAAGGGACAACATATGTAGGAAATAATACTTTACTGTCGTTATTCCACTTACATAAAGGTTCAAGGTATGTTAGGGACATAATCTATCCGTAGAAAAGATAAAAACATAAGAAGAGGGTATTATAATAATTATTGATGTAAAATGAAGCTTCAATACGATCAACAGAGCTTTTGTTGCCTACAAGCGTTCATAGCCTCGATATAGTTTCTTTCTCACCTTTGGGAACCATGGTCCTCTATGTATAATTGGGGAAGTGCTTTATGATGTCCATAGTAGAGACTAGTGTGCTGGCATGGTAACCAAGTGAACACGTTGCCATTCACTGGGAAGTAGCAAAAGTGGTTAGGCCGGCTCGTGATGTGACGTCTTGTTTCCAAGGACTTTGATTTTTTATGCATCCATTGGATCATATCCCTGGTGTGGTGGCCATAGTGGGAATGCCACTTCGCTCCTTCCTTATGATCATGGTAGGCTAGCTCATGATGAGACCCCCTATCCTCCATCTATGGAAAAATCATAAAATTGTTAGTGATATATATATATATATATATATATATATATATATATATATATATAAATATATATATATATATATATAATATATATTAATATATATTATATATTATTTTTACACTCCGCATTTTATACATAGAGGGTGGCTCATCACTCCTTACGAGTAGGGATGGCGGAAGAAGTTTGAACATATCAATAGAAAAGAAATATACCCATAATCTTATTGATGATACACAGAGAGAGTTATATGGGAAGAGGGGGAACCAACATGATACAAATAATCAATTAGTTTGATTTATAGTGGAAATGAGGACAGTGAAGTGATATAGATAATTGTGTCTTTTCTTTTTCGATCATCACAAAGCAATCTTGTTAAAGATGATAGTATTCAAGATATTTGCCTGTTCCAGTAGACTCCATACTTGTTTTCCTTAAATATGTATCATACCTTTTATGCCATAAAGAGGATCATAAAGAGTGAACTGGGATGGTCTAGGGATGATTATGCAAAGAAGAGAAAAATGGTGTTCTCAAAAAATACTCACAAGGTGCTGTTCCTTGAAGGGAATAGCAAAAGAAGAACCCACACAAAAAGTGTTGTTCCTTAAAGGGAACAACAGTTGTTCCTTAAAGGGAACAACAGTTGTTCCCTGTAAGGAAAAACAAAGAAAAATACGCAAAAAGTGTTGTTCCTTATAGGGAACAACATATGTTCCCTGTAGGGAACAACAAAGAAAACAAATGCAAAACGATGTTGTTCCCTGTAGGGAAAAACAAGCGGAATACACATGAAAATTGTTGTTCCCTATAGGGAACAACAAGGGAAATACAAGCTAAAAATTGTTGTTCCCTATAGGGAACAACAGAGCAAAATACACACGAAAATTGATGTTCCCTGTAGGGAACAACAAGAAAAAAATGCAAGCCAAAATTGTTTTTCCTTATAGGGAGAAACAACTGTTTCTTGTAGGGAACAATAAAGCAAAATTCATACAAAATTTTTTGTTCCCTGTAGGGAAAAACAAAGTGAAATACACACGAAAATTGTTGTTCCCTGTGGGGAACAACAGCTGTTCACTCTGGGGAACAACAGCTATTCCTTGTAGGGAATAACAAAGCAAAATTGACGCAAAAATTTATGTTCCCTATAGGGAACATCAAGAGAAAATACACACGAAAATTGTTGTTCCCTAGAGGGAACAACAACTGTTCCCTAGAGGGAACAACAACTGTTCCTTGTAGGGAATAGCAAAGGAAAAATAGAGAAAAAAACTAATATACAATCTACTATCCAAGAAAATCCAATCAAATAGAAATAAAATAGAAAGGAAAATTTATGTAAAGGTTTCAAAAAAAATAAAAAATCTTCACTGGGTTGGTGCTATGGAAGGGTTGACCTCCTTAGCAAGAATTTGTATTGTGGAATCTTCTATAACTGTTGGCAAAAGGATTCCCTTGTGAGAGGTTTGTGATAGAGGTGTACTCGATGTCCATTTTCTTTAAAAGAGTAGCTAGACCCATCAATGATGGCTAATGTAAGGGTGCCATTATTGTGCACCTCTTGTATCTTGTAAGGGCCTAACCATCTGGTCTGGAGTTTGCTCGGGAAATCCTGGAACCTAGAATCATACAGACGTTCCCAATCACCTTCATATAAGATCTTTTTCTTGATGAGGGAAACATGCCATTTCTCTTTTTGTTGTTGGATCAGTGCAATATGTTGAAGAGCTGATAGCCGAATTTCATCCAATTCATAATTTGATGTAGTCTATTAATCTGTGCTTCATTCAGATCCAGGCCTACTTCTTGAGTTATCCTCAATGTCTGAATTTCAAATTCTATTGGGAAGATAGGTTCTTTGCCAAAAACTAGTTGATATGGGAAGTATCTTGTGGTATTCCTCCAAGTCGTGTGATATGCCCACAGGTCTTTTGGCAATTGGGTAGCCCAGTAATGTCTATGTGAGGTGACTGTCTCTGTTAGTATAGCCTCGATTACTTTGTTGGTACTTTCCACCTTTCCGTTTGCCTGCGGGTGGTATGGAGATGTGATGATTTTTTAATGTAGCAGCAATCTTATGGGCTACAAATTGTGGCCCTCCATCTGTGATTAATTCTTTGGGCAAGCCATACTGCACGAAAATTTGGAAAAGAAAGTGGATTAATGTGTCCTCCGTTCCCTTGGTAATGCTTTTGCCTCCACTTATTTAGTCACATATTTTGTTACAACCAGTATATGTGTCTTTTGATTAGATGATGGGTTTATTGGGTCAATGAAACCTAACGCCCAATGTTCAAAAGGTTCAATGACTAACTGTGGATGTAGGAGCATCTCGTCAGACTGGCCAGGGAGGCCCATTCTTTGGTAGCTATCGCATGCCTGGACAAATTTGTTGGCATCCTTAAAAATGGTGGGTCAATAATAACCCATCTGTAAGACTTTATGCGTGGTCTGCAAAATTTCCACTGCAAGGTCCATCATGGCAAGCTTTTAGGATGTCAAAGATTTTTTCTTCCCTAACACACCTTCAGATATGCATATCAGCTCCTGTGTGAAAGAGGTATCCTCCGATCCAAGAGAACTGAGTGCTGCATTGTACTATTAGTTTTCTTTCACTAGGCGTCAAGTGCTTGGGTAATTTTCCAATTGCTAGGTAGTTCATGACATCTGCGTACCATGATGTCTTCATGATTACAACAAATAGGTGCTCATCATGGAACTAGTCTTCTACTGCTGCCGAGTCATCTGTCTTTGGCACCCATGAGAGGAAGTCTGCCACTGGATTTTCCTTTCTTGGTCGATCCTTAATTGTTATGTCGAATTCCTGCAAAAGGATTAACCATCGTGTCACTCTTCCATTCGTAACAGGTTTATTAGCTAAATATTTGATAGCAGAGTGATCAATATACAAAACCACAGGGTATCTTATTATATAGTGTATGAATTTGTTAATAGCATAGATTATAGCTAGAAACTCTTTCTCGATCACGGTGTAATTCAACTCAGCAGGAGTTAAATTTTTGTTATGTAGTATATCGCATAAGGTTTCTTATCTTCCTCTTGGTCGAGAACTACTCCAATGGTCGTATCTGATGCATCAAATGAAATTTGAAATGGGAAATCCCAGTTCAGGCCTCGTAATACTGGGGCTATTGATACTAGCCGTTTTAACTCTTTAAAGGCAATGTCACATTTGTCAGTCCATAAAAAATTGATATTTCCTGTCAAAGCATATAATGGTGCAATAATTTGGGGGAAATTCTTTATAAATCTTCTATAATATCCAGAAAATCCCAAAAAACTGCGTAGCTCAGTTTGTGTGCAGGGGGTATGTATTAAGAGGATTATCTAAATTTTTGCTAGATCTACCTAAATTCCAGCTGCTGAGATGTAGTGACCCAGGATAAGGCCCTCGGTCATCATCATGTGCCATTTCCCATGGCTTAAGTACAGCCTAGTAGCAATGCATCTTTGCAGGACTTTCTCTAGTGTTTGTAATGCTGGTTTGAAGTCATCTCCATAAGGTGTAAAATCTTCCATGTACACCTCGAGTTGCTCGTTTATCAAGTCTGAAAAAATGCTGAGTATGGCTCTCTAGAATGTGGCAGGTGCATTGCATAGTCCAAAAGGTAATACCTTGTAAATAAACGCCCCTGAGGGGCAGGTGAAGGTAGTCTTATCCTGTTCTTCAGGGGAAATTTGGATTTTGTTGTAGCCACTGAAGCTGTCTAGGAAAGAGAAGATTTTTTTACCTGCCAATGTGTCCAAAACCTGGTCAATTAACAGGAGGGGAAATGATAT
Source organism: Pinus taeda (assembly GCA_000404065.3). NCBI lineage: Eukaryota > Viridiplantae > Streptophyta > Pinopsida > Pinales > Pinaceae > Pinus > Pinus taeda. The sequence goes on from APFE031375205.1 coordinate 54,795, forward strand.
TTTTGGGTTGGTTTATTAAGATCTTTATAATCGACACATATAGGCCCCTTCCCATTCTTTTTAGGAACCACAACTAATGGAGGAACCCATTTGATATCAGATATAGGATAGATGAAATTTACATCTAACAATTTTTGTAGTTAATCTTTAACATCTTTTAGGTGAGGGTTTAACCTTCGTTGAGGTTGTCGAATGGGTCTCGCATCTTTCTTAGTATAGATGTGGTGCATACATAATTGGGGATCAATCCCTTTCATATGTGGGTAATCCTAGGCAAAAGCCTCTTTATATTTTCTAAAGGTTGAACAAGCCTCTGTTGCTGGTCATCAGTCAGGTTTTTATTAATGTTTAGGACTTTCCCTAGCTCAATTTCAATGGGTTTGCTGTTATAAAAAGTTGTTGTTGGTATTGTTTGGTCATTGATATATTTTAAAGGATCTTCTTCAATTTTGTTATCTAGGGCTGCTTCAATCATCTGAAATTTTAGATTAGATACGACATGGGTGATTAATTTAAGTGTTGATAATGTCATCTGTTGTTTGATTCTTAAATTCAAGAGCATCTGCTATAGTTATTGGTGATCGAATATTTTTAGTTAAATATGTTACAGGTTGTTTCCTAGTTTTTATTATTGTTAGGCTTGGCTGAGATGGAGGACATAAAGCTAGATTCTTCACATTACTTACTCTTGCTATAGTCATACTGCCTGTTCAACAGTTGATATAAGCATCTGCAGTCGCTAGCCAAGGTCTTCCTAGAATTAGAGTATGTCCATCTAGCCAGTTTCTAGGATTAATAATCAAGAAATCTGCTGGGTATTCCCAAGAATCTACAGACAACATTACATCCTGTAATGACCCTTCTGGTTTGACAACCAATCAGTCAGCAAGTTCCAGCAAGGTCGTAGTTGGATCTAAGGTTGTAATGCCAAGTTTTTGACAGGTTGTTGTTGTGAGAATATTAATGGTTGCTCCTAGATCAATTAATGCATTGGGAAAGGAACATACATTTATTTGTACTGTGACTATAGGGTTTCTTGGGTCCTCATATTTCACCAGTATTTCTTTGCCTGATAATAAATCAGACAAAGTTCTGATTACGTAGATAGTTGGGGTTGTTTTTATTTTCCTCTTAGGATATTTAGTACACAATTCCTTAATAGTTTTTGCATAAATTGGAATGTCCTGAATAACTTGGAGGAGGGGTATTTTTACACAAATATTTTTTAATACTCCCAGAAGATCAAAATCAGGATATTCTATTGGGCGAGGTATAATCAATCTTTTTGGGAATGGCGAAGAAGAGGTAATAGTTTGATTGTGGCTTTTATGTTTATCCGTATTCTCCATTTGAGGTGTTTGTTCTACAGGTAACGATTCTTCTAGTTGTATATTTTTACCCCAGTCTGATTCAATTATCCGTCCAGACCTCAATTTGAGTTCATTACACTCTCTCAACTCAGTGTTCGGCTCCAACCCTTCAATAATTTGTACCAATTGGACTGGTGTATTGTTGGGATTCAGGTTGGGTTGGGCTAGGAGCTATGGTCGTAGATTGGGTTGAGGGTTTTGCTACAATGTGTAAGGTGTTGGTAGTGTAGGTTGAGGCAGGGGGATTGTTCCTGCTGGCTGGTTTGTAGGTCTTTGCCAAATTGTCTGCGAGTTCTGGTCTTGTGAAGTGGAAGGGGGCCATTGGGAAGGATATGTATTGTTATGCTAGAATGTTGGAAAGTAAGAGGAATTTGGCCAGCTATTGTTTTGATTTTATTGATTGGACCAAGGTGGCATAGGGAATGCTTACGATGACAAATTAGGAAAAGGTGGCTGGTTCTGCCATGTAGCTCTTGTGTATTGTTGAGAATTATATTGTGAAGGCTGAAAGAATGAGGATGGGTCGGTAGGCATACCTATTTGTCGTGCTTTCCATTGGTGACATTGATTTAACAAGTAGAGTGGTTCCGTTTCTTCCCCTGCCTCTTTGAAGACTGCTTTTAACCCTGGGAGTGATGGGCAATTTTCTGTGGCATGATCTTTAGTGCATATGGCATAGGTTTGTACCATATCCAGTGGGCATTCTTTATGATATGCTTCTTCCTACATCGAGGGAAAAAGATCACTAGTTTCTGTTCTGCTTCAGACTGCTTCTACTTGGCTTGCATGGTGTCTAATTGTGTTGTCAAAGTTCTCAAGATATCTGTTTTGAAATCCTCCAGCAGGTTACCAATTTTTGCATGAGTAATTCTTCCGCCAGATATTTTGTTGTCCTTGGTGTTCATATCACATTCTATTGGTTTCAGTCTCATACTGCCTCTTGAGCACCTAATACACAAATTAATAATGTTAGCATAGTCTTCATCATATATATCACCTTTACCCATTATATTTAATTTCTCTATCCATTGGTCTTTCATCCCTTTAATCAGCGTAGTTTTTAGCACATTATAAGGCAGAGGCAGAGTTGTGTAGGGAGACCTTTGGAGGTTATATTGGAAACACTCCACATACTCTTCCAACATTTCATTAGGCCTTGCTACCATTTGGAATATTTCATCCTTTATTTCCCTAGATCTAATATAATCTTGATATTTTTTAAGGAAATCAATTTTCATTTGGTCCCAATCATTTATGGTGCCCCCACCTAGTCCCATAAACCAACGGAGGGCTTCTCCCTTTAACATAGAGGGAAACAACTTCAGTTTCTCGAGATCGGTGGTGTAATCATAACCCCGACATAGTGCATCAAATTCAAACAGAAATGCATTTGGATCCTCCAACGTGGGTCCATGAAATGTGGGGAATATTTTGTAGAGGGCTAGCTTTCATGGGTGCCTTGACAGTGGTGTCAACGATAGGATACTGTAATATAGAGGTCTGGGGTGCTTGTGGATTATTGGCCATCTAATCGAAGATATGCCAGCACCCTTTCAGGATCTCTGGAGCTAGAGAGTTGTCCCTAGGATGTCTAGAAGAAGTGGGAATGATCCTAACAACACTCCCTTGATCGGGGACACTAGATGTCCTTTGCTCTATTACTACTTGAGGGGGTCTTGGTTCCTCTATTTCCCCTGTTTCTCCTCCTCCTTCATGAATATTTCACGAATTCCATTCTTGTGAGGGAATTGGGCGTGAATTTTTAATATCTTGAAAACTCTACTCAGTCCCTTCTGTTCTACTGTGGACCTCAGGGTGAGCTACGGATGGTGAACCTGTGGCCCAATGGGAGATAGTAGGTTGTCTGTAAGCAACGGTTCAAGGACCTACTGATGGCTGAGATTCAACTTTTCTTAAGATGTCATCGATAAAAGTTGATCATCCAAGGGTCGCCGATCCCTTAGATTTTTCAGGTTTGGGATGTGGAATTGTATTGTTTTCTAGTCTTTTCCTCTTAGTCATTCATGCAAAAAATTCAAATGTTTTTTTCTACCTTAAGTTCCTAGCAATTCTGTTGGAAATTGGGTGGGGGAGCAGGAATTTTACTTGCTCTGTATGCAAGTTCTTACCTTCCATTTTTAATACCCAATTCTCTCTCAATAGACAAGCATCAAACACCTACTTCACTTTTCTGTAATTGTGCTAAAAAGTGGGTGGAGGAGCAAGCACTTTACTTGCTCATTACGTAGGTTCTTACCTTCCATTTTCAATACCCAATTCTTCTTCAACAACAATTATCAGATATACATCACTCTTTTTAAAATGGCTACCCTCTCCCCAGAAACAACGCCAAAATGTTGGTTGATAAAAGGTCTATTTTAAAACTCCTAATTACCCCACATTAATCATCAACCCAGGCAAGTCCTCTTATTTCAAGAGTGTACACAATATGTGCATGCTATAATCTAGAGAGTAATGTTTCTTAAATTGTAGTATAGATCTTTGGCATAAGAGTAAATGGATGCATGTAATAAACTCAAAGTGCAATTATTAAAGGAGATATGACATCTAAGCTTCAAAACTCAATCCTCTATTGAAATAAAATCTTACTCAAGTAATTCAAGTAACAACAGCATCAGCTGAGAGTACAGTAGCAATAACTCATCTCCTCTTAGCTGATTCAATCTAAATCATGTTCAATCTCTCTATGAAGCAGTCAAAATCGAAATGATACTAATCTAAGAGTTAAATAGCAATAAAAAAACTCTTACATCTGATTAAATCAATGAGATTGACTCTCTAAATAATTTACTCTATAATAAATATAACTTGAATCAAATGACAACGCTGTAAAGTATATAAAGAACATACACTACTTCAATATAGGGAAGTGATAAACAGTGAATAAAGTACACTCACAGAAACAGGAAAATTATCAAACCAACCAAACTTTATGAGAATCAGAAATATAACACAAGAAAGCAATTCAATCCACTAGAGGCAAGGCCCTTAGCCACCAACGAACACTGCTAAGCTACTTCAAATAATGTGAGGGAACAACAACTTCAATTATGTATTAATCATCGAACTTAAGTATCATTACAATATCGTTGTGTTCTCCAACAACGCGAGTCTGTAATTAAAATTACTATTTGAAAAATAACAAAGATTCCTCCCCCTTTCTTCCTACAATCGCTTTATTTTATAATCAGAAAGGGGTAAAGGGTAAATGGTAAATGCGATCCCTTAGGATCTGCAATCCTGAGGGATACACAACCGATTGTTAACTTCAGACACCTTTCCTATTTCGTGTTGATCCTTCTGATTCGCCCTTAGCCTTGTCTACGACCGACGCTTTCCATCCTTCATTTTTCAGTTTACGTTGTTCCATCATTAGGGAACAACAATTGTTCCTTTTGTCGCTTTCCTGCATAAAGAAGAGTAAAAGTTAGCTAAATCGTAACTACAAATAATTCATCCATTTCTTACCATAATTCCTCAATATATTAGCACATTAAGATATGGAAACTATAAGAATCAAGGAAAAAGATGATGAAATTAATAGTAAATACCTACCCATTCCGTAACTCAACATCCCCCTCATTCATTTTTCCCCTTACTTACTAATTTGCTATCCATAAGTATATTCTAGCACTTTAAATCCTTCAATTCAAAGAGGCTCAGAGCATTTCTCTGACTTTTGGTGGGATCAGACCCTCGGCTTAATGACTCATGGACATCAAGTGTTAAAATTCCCTTCACGAAATTCATTTCCCTTTATTTTCCTAATAAAACCCCTTTTCCTAAGGTTAAACTTCGTTTTCCTAGGAAAAGAAAATAAACCCCATGTAAAATCCTATTTCACTCAAAAAACCCAGAAAAAGTACTTTATTCTAAGTATGAAATATATGGAAATAAAGTGTGCAAGTATTACATTTTGCATTATGCTAAGGATATACCCACTCCGCCAATTTCATATTAATTTTTAATTTTTATTATATAGATCCCATCATACATTTTTTCCCTTATATTAATTAAATCCCCTATGTGCTATCCCAACCCTTAGCTTAAATATAAACTATAAATTACCCCATATCCCAACAAAAACAAATAATCCCGTCATTAAGCCCTGCTCGATCGATTAAACCCATGATTAACCTGTAATTAATCCCATATCGCTGAATTTTAAAGCACTGTACCCCCTTGAAACCCATGCTTTTATCACTTGGACACTTCCCTTGCCTGATTGTCGTGCGATCAGCATCCCCCTCATTCGACGGTCCACAGCCATATTGGCTGCACCTGATGGCCGATCGTTACCTGCCCGATAAAGCGGTTTTACCCCTCCCAAATACCGCTCGACCCTCATAAGGGGTGCGATGGCCTGGGAAACTGCCTCCCTGCTCAACCCAATAAACCGATCACTGTTCATTCATAAAATTTACCGCCAAAAAGTGATCATTTCTCCACAAAATGGTCGAGAAGACCTTTTTCGTCTTTTTTCACTCGAACCTCTGCAAACCAATGTGACACCTGCAAACCTGGAAACTATCAATTGACCTCATTTTAGTCCTCAAAGAAGTTGCAGAGACCACCTTCAAAGCTCTCCGAGCCCTTTTAACCTTTTTTCATCGTCCAAAACATCAATTTGAAGATAATTCGCCTATCTCTAGGTATTTGTGAATGAATTACCAGCCCCCCCTTCAAAATTTGAAAACGTTCACTCTTGAATTATTTTAATTAAGTAAAATTAATTGAAAATTACTTTAAATTTAAAAGCCCGTGACCAAACCCTTCTGAAAGTTTCCAGTTTCCATTTAAAAACCCCTGAATAAACCTTTAAAACCAAATTCAAATTCACAAGAACTGAATTATGGTTGCCCCTGTCACCATGGATGTCTGACCTATCACAACTCCCCCTCTGGACCTAGACCACGTTCCCCTAGCTGATAGGGATTTCCAAATCAGAGATACTAGTGCATATGAGGTCCTACTCAAACTTCATTGTTTGAGTAGGGATAGATATTTGAACCATTCTAATGAAATTGGCCTTTGGGAATCCAATTTGCCCAAATACCAATTTCCCCAAGTACATGTCTTCCCCGAAATTGTCCATACGTGTCATTCCTGTTACATTCTCAGCCAGAGAGCTATTATGTCCCCTGGCCAAAAGATTTTGTTCACCATCACAGCTGAGTCAATCAATCAGATGCTGCAACTTAAACCAGGTCCAAACCTAACCCCACTCTCAATTGGAAATTTGTTAGACCAATACACCAAGTTGAGTCCCTCAAGACTGACCCAATTATTTCAAGATTTCATTGTAGAATAGCAACACATTCCTAAAATTCACTTCCCCCCCTCCCCCACGCCCCATATGTTTTTGCCATGTTCTCTGAAAGGGACAAACAAATTATAACCATGATATCATGCATTCTAGGTTGCACCACTGATGAATTTATTGATGAGCTTATCTTGGCCTTCATGACCATTTACACCCCAGGAAAGTCTCCTGCTACTATATACAATTATGCCCAATTCATAGATGAGAGGATGCATGAATAGTTTACTAGAATGCATACTGAGAGAGTGTTTAAGTACTCATTTGTATTGTACCACATGTTTCTATATTACCAGTCAGACAAATTTCCCTTTACCCTCCAGAAGCTTGATACAAGGGGCTAGCCTAGGTCTGTCATATTTTGGACCCCAATCTTCCACAAGTTTCAATCACCATATACCTATATAGATTTCATTGATTCTTTTGTTATTCCAGTCATGACCAGGAAGTGTTCCACCCAAAAGAAGTCAAGGTATTAGAAGTGTCCTTCAGTTGTCTAAACAAAGAAAAATGGGAGATTGGTACCTTTACCAAAATCACATAGAGATAAGAATCTATGTGTGCCAGCTAGCACCATACAAATTCCTAAAATATCTCCCTATGAGGTTATTTTCTCTGGAGTACTATAGACAGATAATGAACTCTGGTGAGATCGATTTTGTCTCAACCAAGAAAAGATCTCAATTCAAAGTCAAAAACTAGTTAGGCCCCTTCATTTTCAACTCTATAGAAGCAGGGTAGGAAGCATATAAGATTTACAAAAATGAAGTTCCAAAACAGTTTTATATGGAGATATGACCCTTAGGGGTTTATGACTAAACTTAGACAAAAGGTCAAATTGGGGCCATCCCATCCCAGAGATTGAAAGATATACAAATCAGTATGAATGGGTGGAAAACACTCTTGTAGATAGGGATAGCATGAAGGTAGATGTTGAGAATGCCTTGATTGATTTAGAAAGACAACTTGATGAAAGCTCATTTCTGCATGTACTTGAACAACAAGAAAGAACCATGAGCACCCCTCCTATTATGTAGACTCCTCAAAATGAAGAAAAGAATCCTAAGGGGAACAAGGAGGGAGACTTCACTTCAGGAATGGACACATCTAATATGCAGTATGAGGGCAATCGGAGAAAAAGGCCCAGGTTCAATCCTGTTTCAGAACAAGAAGACACAAAAGGCTCAGCAGAAATCACTAATAATGAGTTTGACATGAGCAAAGGCACAACTCCATCTGGAGGAACTCAGGAGCCATCCACATCACAGACTCAGATGTTGGAAAGATAGCTCAGTGTAGAAGTTTCAACCTTTAGTAGGCCTGCTGACAAGGACATAAAAGAAAGGTATAAAGAGATCAAGATGAGAAATGAGAAACTGGAAGCCCAAACTTATGCTCAGTATATAAAACTCACACCTACTAATTAGACCAGGTTGATCTCAGATTTCGACATCAATGAAGGAAAACTACAAATGTCCTTCATCAAAACCAATTGCACAATACCTAAGGACATCAGCAAATTACAAGAAAATTGATTTTGAAGTGTTGGCAAGGGATATTCATCCCATAGACCAAATTGAATTTCATAAACATGTTGTAGAAATGATTTACTCCACCATGACTGGAAAATCCATAGCTTCCCATCAATTGCAGAATTCATTGACCAATATCTCAGCTCAATATTAGTTAGAGAAGTCCTCCTCATAGGCCAAGGATACTAGAATTAAGTCTTTCAAAGACTTTGTGATTGAATTGGGACATGATCCCAAAGAAATTAAAGCCACTGAGTAGCTGATTAAGAAAAATAATGATGACATTGCAACACTGAAAAAGAAATTGAAGATACCTCAGTTGCAGCATCCCCAAACCCATGAATTCTTGGAGAGCCAGACCAGACATGTAGAATTGATGGAATTAGTCCTAAAATTGAATGATTAGTTAGGGGATACAAATAAGGAATTGGACACTTTAATCCAATTGAAGGAAAGTGATATTGCCACTACATCTGCGAATTTCATCCTAATAGTCTCAACAGTAGTCCCTTCCACATTGGTAGTGTCATTGGCTCCCACAGCTCATATGCCTACCACACAACTAGTTTCAATAGAGTCTACATCAGCAGCAGGTGCATCAGGAGAAGAAGCAGCAAAGTTGATTAGATCCATGGAGGAAATGTCCATATAGGCTACAGAGATGAATAAGCTGAAGGAAAAGGTGACAAACTTGCCAAGATCATGCACAAGGAAGAAGTGCAGAAAGCTGCCAGAATGAATGAAAGGTTAAAGGCCATGGAGAAAGATCTAACACTAAAGGAACCCCTTGAACAAGCCAAGGAACTATTATGGGCCAATACCATTGACTCTGTCAATGACATTTGGCCATCCATTCAAGTAATTTTTGAACAGATAGATTTGATAAAGGTAGCTACAGAAGCTATCCAAAGAGTCAAACAAGAATTAGGAGACATGCATGAAGATGCAACCAGACTTATCCACTTCCTCAACAGTAAAAACAAGTATGAACTTCAAGAATTGGAAATAGAAGACAGGACAAAAACCATTTTGGAGGTGAGAAAGGTCCTTTCCAAGAGAAACTTAACGTTAAATTTGGAGGACAAGTGTCAAAATATGCAAGTAGCAGTTGATAGATTTATGGCCAAGTTTCAAATTTTGAGAGAGAAATGGTTACCCAGTCCCTTGGTCATAAATGAAAAGCTCATGACACAACAGGATTACGATAGAAAAATCAGAAAGCTAGCTAAAGAACATGCCACTACATCATCAACAAAGGCATTGCCAATAGGCAAGGTTATTTACCAAACGTTTGAAAACTTGTTTTTCCTCCAACATGAGGTAAAACACTTATTCATCACTAAGCCTACTTTTTCTAAGTACACCGAGGCAGATGAAATCTATAGAAGGATGTTGAAAATCAAATTACCTGATACTGAATGGTGGGAAAAATTAACTAATTTACTATAAGGAAATTGCAGTAAAAAAGTAAAAGAAAAACAACCAGGTGAAAAGATAAAGACAGTTCAACAGGGTCAAAGAGTATCAGTGTAAAAGAGTATCAAATGAAAGTCTAAAAGTGACTAAAGCCTCCAACATGAAAGTTCAAACAAAAAATATCATAAAGGGCTAAAACCAAACCATAAAGGCTAGCATCACCACAATATATGGGACAACATGAAAGCAATTCAATAGCTATCTCTATCTTCTTGCAGAAAATATTTTTATTTCCTAGATTAAATCTCAAGTTAGTTTGAGATATTTTGTAATAATTTTTATATAAGTACTTCACAATTCGAATTATGTAGGGTGGATTCTTAGACATTTCTATAGACTTCTTGATAAAAAGACTGTAAAGCTATTGTATCACTGACTAAGCCAACAAGCTAGATTAATGAATAAAAACAAGATTATTCACTGGATTCATGTGTTGAGCGAAATGCAGACAATTATTTTCTCATGTTGTTGTTATCTTTCTTATATTTTTTCCACAATCTTTAATGTATTTCTGAATCTGAATGCTATAACTGGAACAATATCAAAATTTGTTTAATTACACTTTGTTTGAACAGTTAGGCATATAAATGTTTTCAATTGATATCTAAGTTAAGGAATTCTTGATTTCTCCTTAGTTTAGGTGGTTTCTTACTAATACAAACCAAAGGATTTTTAATTGCCCTTTGTTTTCAATTACCCTCTATTCCTCATTTATATCTCGGTCTTAGAATTCTTAATTTCTCTCTCACCCTGATTAAAACCATTTCACCCTCTTGTTCCAAAGACCTACACTTTACTCTACTAGCTTGCCCTTTGAAAATTCCCTTTAGTGAGTTGACCCAGTTCTACTGCCCTTCTATTGACTCCATAGCCCAAAGGTCTAAACACATCATTCTATCCATCTGTTTCAAAGATTCCACCACCGAATCTTGAATGCAAATAAAAAACCCCCTGAACATTTATAACTAGGCTGAAATCCCAACAAACAAAGCTAAATCATATAGAGAGAACTCTCTCTCAGCCATAGGTAGGCTAGAGCCTATGCTCCAAAGTTGGTTTATGGTTTTCTCAGTCATTTTTTTTCTAATAACTTCTAGAGAAATTTCTGAGTGATAACACACTACCCATTGGAATGCTATAATGTGATATTTGAAGAGGAGGAAGAAGACCTGAGGAATATCAATATTCCGGAAATAGAAGGATATCACATAATAGAAGGACCACAAGTAGATAACCCAAACATCTCTGCACCTTTGAAAACAAGGCAGGTAAACATTAGCACTGAGGAAGAACCAAAGTTCACAAAGATTGGAGATTATTGGGATGACGCTATAGTAGACAAAGTTTTTGAATTACTTCGCGAGTGCCAGGATATCTTCCCCACTAAGTTTTCATATTTAAAAGGCATACTTGGCGATTTGGGTGTTATGTGGATCATATTGAAGCCAGATGCAAAACTTGTCAAACAAAGGCCTTATCACCTTAATCCTAAGTATAAGGAGAAGGTTCGCCAAGAGTTGGATAAAATGCTAGATGATGGAATTATAGAACATATTGAAGAATTTGATTGGGTGAGCCCGATGGTAGTCCAAGAGAAGAAAAAAATGGGCAAAATAAGGATTTGTGTAGATCTGTGGAAGCTGAATGATGCCTGTGTCCATGATCCATTTCAAAAGCCATTTATAGATGAAGTGTTAGACAATGTTGGAGGGTAGGAGGCCTATTCCTTTATTGATGGGTTTTCTAGTTATCATCAAATTAAGATTGCACCAGAGGATCGAAGAAAAACCACCTTCACGATAGAGTGGGGATGCTTTTAGTACACTATTATGCCTTTTGGATTGAAGAACGTTCCTACAATATTTTCCCACATAGTCATATCAGCATTCAAATAATTCATTCATAAGTTTCTAGAAGTATACTTTGATGACCAGACCATGTTTGGTTTGGTAAATGGCCATGTAGCAAGTCTGCGCCTTATGTTGAATACATGTCGAAGATACTAGATTGTGTTGAATTTGAAAAATGTATATTCTATGTTCCTTTTGGGATCTTACTGGGTCATGCCATGTGTAGGCAAGAATTGATGGTGGACCCTGCAAATATCACTATAATTGTGAATTTGGAGGCCCTTAGGAACGTCAAGCAGCTGCACAACGCTATGACACACTAGATATTATTTAAAATTGATTAAAGCCTATGCTCAAATTACCATGCCCATGGAAAAACTGTTGAAGGATGTGACATTCAGTTGGGATGAGGAATTTCAATGCAACTTAGAAATGTTAAAAGAAAAGATGGTGACTGTGCCAATCCTGGTATTTCCCGATTGGAAGAAGGAGTTTCATGTACATGTGGTTCCTTCTTGTATTGCATTGGGTGTAGTACTAACACAAGTAGGCAAAGGCGAACTAGACCATCCTATAGTCTTCGCAAGTAGGAAGTTATAAAACGAAGAAAAAAATTATTCAACGACAGAGCGCGAGGGGTTGGCCATGGTCTACACTCTCCATAAATTGAGGCATTATCTATTAGGGGGGATTTCAAGATGTATACAGATCATTATGTCTTAGAGTACATGGTCAAAAAGCATGTGTTGGGGGAAATATTTGCAGGTGGTTGTTATTTCAGGAATATGATTTTGAAGTTATTGTGAAGCCCAATCGGTTGAACATCCGCCCAGGCCATATGCTAAGGATTGAAACAGGCGAAGAACCCAATAATTTGGAGGAAGGGTTTCTGGGCATGTAGCTCTTTATGGTATGTGTAGAAGATGACCATTTTTTGACATTATTCAATTCTTAACTACATGGATGGCAACTGAAGGATATATACCTTAGTAGAAAAAAGAACTAGTAGTTCGTGCGACAAATTTTTCGGTCTCTATGGGACATTTGAACAAATGGGGGCAGACAAAATATTTCCGAGATATTTTCCGTAATTTGAGCATGATAGTATTCTTGCTTAAGCTCATGGGGGAGCTACAGAGACTATTATGTAGGGAAAGCAACCATGCATAAGAGTTTCCACGTAGGATTATGGTGGACAACATTGCACAAAGATTCCAAAGCATACTGTAAGGCATGTGATTCATGTCAAAGGAATGGCAGACCATCACGGAGGGAAGATCTTCCGCTACATCCTTAGGTATCTTTGCAGGCATTTGAGAAGTGGGTGATCGATTTTATTGGGAAAATTTAGCCACCTAGAAATAAAATGGGCACGTGCTACATTATCACTGCCACGAAATATTTAACTAGATGGGCAGAAACGCAGTGTTATGAAACCAACTCACAAAAAGATAGAAAAGATAGATGAGCGCCTTAGAAATAAGCCTCTTCGAGGGGGAAACCTCCTTTACATTACACAAATGAACAATTCGTGGATCATTCAAATGACAAAACCTCCTTTCTATATATAGGAGTCTAAGGAGTCACAATATAACCCAACCGACCTAACAATAATAATATAAAGCCACAAAAATAACAATAGAGGGATTTTATGGGGCACAATAATAACAATATGGGGATAACAGGGGCACAACAATATTAATAAGGGATGAAACTACAATATTAATGGGGTAATCACTAGTATTATAAGGACCCAACATAATTTTGATCCCTTGGGTACATCACCAAATCGATTTCTCTCCACTAGTAATTCGACTGTTGATTGGCCTTGAGATGATACCTGGAGATGTTTGATCTCTTTTGAAAGATTTGGGAGTACATGGCCCCTCAAAAAATCTTTAAACCCTTAGATAACAAACCTTTGAATAAAAGTAATAATATTTTCCTCTTTATGAAAAATTTAACTCTCAGGCTCCCATTTGAATCAATGGCTCAATATTTTATTCTATGCTCACGCCCCTTTCAAATAATACACCATGCTTTCATATAATGTAATGTTGGTTTTTCAACCTTAACATAATTTTTATATGGTTGTTCAGCCCACATACCTCACCATGGTTTTCCAATACCTATGTTCCCTTCGTGCAAGGCTCCACGATCCTGGAACTTGTTGTGACTAGTTTCTTGGCCTCCTAATGATGTAGATCTCGATTTACAGCTGGGCCTTTGGATAGTGACGAGATCCGGGTTATAGATTCAACCTGCAAGGAGTGACCATTCGACCTCTTGGATCTGAAAAAAAACATAATGGATTCTCCGCTTCCATTAGAGGAAGGCTCACCAAAATGAACTTAGCCTCCTTGGGGACTAAACTTCGGCCTCAAACCATTACAGCCTTCAAATATAAATTAATCCTTTCAATGATAAATGATTTGACCTTGCAAAGAAAAATTTACTTCGTAGACTTACAAAGTTAGAGTCTGCCTTTTTATGAATTTTTCAAATTTAATTCTTTGCCCCTCTAAATAATTTGACTGTGGAAAGAAAATATTTGGCCCTTTTTTTTTAATAGCCAAACAATAATCTTGGGTTGAATATATAATTTGCCAAATTCTCCTTAATAAAATATTTCTTCTGGAACTACAATGGGGACTTTTCACCTACAAAATGATGAACTCCATAAGAATGATAAACTAATTATGGTGGCTATAGAAAACCACCGAAATTTCCAAGATTCTAGTTTGGGTGATTATGGAGGATCACCAAATACTAGTTTCTCATAAAACCCTCAATTTCCCCAAAGTTAATATGTAATAAACCTTGGGCGATTATGGTTAATCTGTAATAAACCTTGGGTGAATATGGAGGATCACAAAAAACTAGTTTGTCATAAAACTCTCAATTTCCCCAAAGCTAATCTGTAATAAACCCTCAGGCAGTAGGAAAACCAACTCACATACCACTATAAGATCCCAAATGTTAAAAAAATTAACAAATCTAGCACACTTTAATGTTCTAATTAAAAATGATCACAATAAAAAAACACTAAACAAAAGGGGATTTGAAAATGCAACCTCTTATTTATATTAATAGCTCAAAACAAAGATACACGTCCATACCAATAAGATTGGAGCCCCTGCAAATGGCATGCACGATTGCAGACACTGAAGCACAATCGTGAACCCTAGATGGATCCACTAGACAATTTACACCCATGGGTTTTCCTCCCCAAGATCAAACTAGAACTAGCCTTCAATTTATCAACAAAGACAAATAGATAGACAACTCAAGATGATCCAAATGCTTAGTTCATATCCCCTTTAATAGGCTTGATGGACTCTCTAGAAACCTAAACCTTTTTTTATTTTCCCTCGAAAAATGAAGGCAAGTACTACGGGAAAATCCCATGGGAAATACCATGGTAAATACCTAGCTCATATCCCCTTTAATAGGCTTCATGGACTCCCTAGAAACCTTTTTTATTATTTTCCCTCAAAGAAGGCAAATACCATGGGTAGATTAGGTCCATTTCGACCATATCAAGAAAAGGGAAACAAGTTCTCAACAAAGCCAAATAGATAGACAACTTAGGATGATCCAAATGCCTAGTTCCTATCCCCTTTAAGCTTGATGGACTCTCTAGAAACTTTTTTTTATTATTTTCCCTCAAAAACGAAAGAAAATACCATGGGTAGATTCCATCCATTTTTAACATATCAAGAAAAGGGAATATTACATTGCAAAAATGATAATTAATAATAGTCAATTTAGATGTACATTTCATAATTATTAAAATTTACTATTTAATTATTGACATGTTATGGAGAATTTATTTTTTATTTTTATATATTAAATATTTAACAATTTATAATTTTTATGGCTCTCACATCTATGTTTCTCCAAAATTTCTCTAAATTTTAAAATTGCTTATATACATCCCATTGTGCACATCCCCTCTCTTTCCCTTCCCATCCTGACTAAGTGGAACACTGTAAAAAATAAAATATTAAAAACATATAATCTCTATTATCCTTGTCGTAGGCATGGGATATTGCATTCAATTTGTGGTCAAATCTATATTAGTGTAGGGTTGACTAAAAAAAATTGTAAATTTTCCATAGTTTTGCTAATATTTTTTACAATATTTCAATTTAATTTTATGCAATCTTATTGGCCATCAGATTGAACATGTTATTGGTCAATGCATAAATTAATGAGTGAGGGGTACAATGGTCTTATCAATTAATAATCCAGATAGATATAAGGTCTTATCATAAATTTGCATTTATATGTTGATAGAATAATAAGTGGAGAGTAAAAGTTCACTGGCCTGAACCAAAATCAGATTCAGATAAACAACAACTTAGACTTATTGCTTTTTTATCAATTAAAATTTTTGGAGACGTGGTTAGTGCTAGCAAATTATAATATGTTAAGTATGGATTCTTTTGGGAAATTGCGCTCCACTTGCATGAATTAAATGGAATTTTTAGATAATTTCATTAAAAATGAAATCAATGCCATGCAAGGAACATGCTAGCAAATCAATGGTTTATATTTCATTATTTTTTATTATGTTATTTCAGAAATTAATCTAAAAACTAAATGTTTGTCCAATATATTTCACAATTAACACATGACATTAATGTAAAATCAATTGAAGACATCATCATTACTTTAATATGTGAACAATTTCATCTTTTATCATTAAAAATATATTATTAAATCATTGTTTTTCCCAAGGAAAACCCACAATTTATTCATATTGAACAAAATTACATATTGTAGATGTTAGAAAGCATATGCTTAAAACAACCGATCCTAGAAACCAAGATCAATAACAACTCATCAAAGAGTTAATACAAATCTACTCTCTTCTACCTTTCTTTTTTTCCACTTTCCTCCAACCATTAGTGTCACGCCCTTACACTGGCAACACTCTTCCAACCGCACTATAGGAGGTGCGGCACCACCAATCACTTTCTTTTTAACAATACTTGCGATCATGGGCTATGCCTACTTTCTATACTTAGTTTATTTTTCAACTTTACTTAGTTTATTTTCAACTTTCCTAAGTACACTTTCATTAGCACAGTGGAAACATTCATACATCATTCATAGTTAGTATCTTTTAACATAAATGCACAACGGATAATAAACCAGGAGGGGAAACTCCCTGAAATATGAGTCTGCCCAATAATATCAATACTTCACAAAATATTCAGTTTTACAGTCTTTGCAGGAAACCCCAAGTTTCATTGGTACAATATCTGTCAAATTGTGCAAGTCGGTCTGCACCGTTTGGACCACCTAAACCACTGTTCGGAGTGCCCAAGGATACTTCCGCCCATCACACCTCATTCACCATTGCACTATTCAGCACGTCGTTCAACCGTTCAGGTGGACGCCCTCGCTCGTTTAGTCATTCGGGCGGACAACCTCGCACGTCCTCGCCCGTTCAGTTGTTCGGGCAGACGCCCTCATGCGCCCTCGCTCGTTTAGTCATTCAGCCCGGCACCCTCACACACCCTCGCCCAAACACCTTCGAATGACTTCGCCTGTTCGATCGTTCAGCCTGACGCCCTCGCATGCCCTCACCTGAACACCTTCCAACGACTTCGCCCATTCGGTCGTTCAGGCAAATGCCCTACAATCATTCAGATAAACACCCTTAAACGCCCTCGTCTGTTCAGTCATTCGTCCTGACGCCCTCGCATGCCCTCGCCTAAACGCCTTTGCACTACTTGCGGCTCCGTTTTCTGCGTTTGCCCCGGCTCAGTGCTTTGGCCCAAGAGTCTGCCTACAGTTTGCCAAATTTCAGTTCTCTCCAAGTTAACTTGGCCTCTAGCTCGCATGAACACTTAGGAACTTCACTCGATTCCTTTTTCCACCATTCCAACGCTTTACTTATATGGTGGTTGGCCCATCGTTTGGGGCATCGACTCACCAAGTTGACCCACCGTTTTGTCCAACTCACCCCAACTTCACGTCATCCCATGGTGTGGGCACCCATGTGCGGGACTGCCCCCACATATAAACTTTCCACTGCCCAACACTTAGTCATTTTCACAATATATATTTCACATCGCATGTTTCCTTCGTTCAGTCGACTCATCACATTGTTCGCATGCGCCCTCAACTCGTTGTTCAACCACCCAGCTCGTCGCTCGCCCATCGTGTGCCCGTGCCAACTCACGTCGACCTGTTGGTTAAACGCACCCACCCAGCACGTCTGACTCGTGGGCCTTACATACTGCCCCACTCTAAACAATTATCGTCCTCGACAACACCATCATATGACATCGCAAAGTGTTACTAGCTCCACCATCCAAAGATGCCCATGCTGTCTGCCTCTGCTCTGCCATCTCATAAACCATAAAGGCTCATGTCTCCATGAATCGGAAAGTCTTCTCAATCCCTGATCATCAACCACATCCGTCACAAACCCCACATGTTGCCCCACCGTGGAAGGCTGGTCCCTCCAACTCAAGCTACATGCTCACTACAACATATCGTGTCGACCCCATCATGTATCATCATCATATGAACTGCTGCCATGATACTCCAACATAACTCAAGCGTACCTCGATACATTGCTAGCACCCATGAATCAAACTAGTTGGGTAGCTAATCCAACTGTCACTTCCAAACCATGAGAATGAACCTCCTCCTACCATCATCGGTCATTTCTCTCAGCCTCCTGTCACAACATCAACTTGATCAAGAATCCATCTCCATCTAAGTAAGTCATGCCCAGGTCCATGAAGTAAACTCCATCTCGTTTGCAACATGTTTTACATGATGTTTGGTGCCAATGTGCTGCATTAAATCGGTCGCATCTATCCCAACATCATCACTCATATCTATAAAATCCATCTCCTCAAAATGAAGAGATCCTCTCACCAAATCTGACTCTCGATGTGCCACATCCAAGTCCATGAAGAAACCTCCATCATATATGTAATGTGCCATCCCTCAAGTCTACCAAGGAAACAAGTATACACCTGTCTCATCATCCATGTGATGCCCATGATCATAGACCAATCAGCTCCCATGTATCAAAAGTGGTTAAGTCTCGGCTCAACCCATGCACAAGTGTTGCCACCAAGGCATCATCATCGTTGCAACTCCATCACTCCAAAGTGCCTCATATCGATCCTCCACATCAAGTCACTCTCTTAAGCACACCCATAAAAGTACTCAAAAGTATGCACCCTATACTGCATCAAAGTCCCTAACCTTAGCTCCTCAATCCATCAGATCCTCTATGTCCACCATAATCTAAAGTCCCCAAAAGTCATAACCTCATGCCATGAGTCATCTCCAACCAACATCCTAGCAAGAATACATGTCTCGGCCCAAAGGTCTCTGCAATATGCCTCAGCTCTCCATGTAGTAGGAATGCTCCATAGTCTGCTCACAAATCCAACCAAGTCCATGGCCTTGTTGTACAAGAGTGCACAACATCCCCATCGGCTCATAAGTAAAACATCTCCATGTCACATCAGCAAATCCACCTACATAACATCCCTGCCTTGACACTCCTCATTGGATGCCCATAAGTGACACCTCTACCTGTGCTCCTGCATAAGGCTGCCATGCTCCATGTCTCCAACTCGATGTCCATGACTCAAGTTGCCCATGTTGTCCAACTAAGTAGACCCATCACAACAATCGGTCATCCTCATCCAAGTCTGCAATCCGGTCTAGTGCACTCGGTCACCCAAACCATATCATCAAGTCACATGAGTCTCGTCCACCATGGCTCCCCCACTGAAGGTTCCACAAAGACTTCCTCTTGGTCTCAGCCATGAGAAGTCCACCCAAGTATAACCAAACTCAAGTGTGTGCCCTTCCCCAATATGTCCATGAGTCATGTTGGGCACTTAGCCAATTTCTCCATATGGCTAAAGCATGACCCATTCCTCCACAATGATCATCATGTTCCTCCCTTGTCACGGGCATTTGCACCTTCTACCATAAGGTCACAAACAATCCCAACAAGCTCTGCAACAGTCAATCGTCCTTGCTTCTCCGTACAAGGTCTCATCGGCAAACTGATTTTTCCCTTCCCTGCATATGACCCATCTACCAAAAGCTCAACTGAAACACAAGTATAAGTAGTACTTACTTCATCATGAGGCTCCTCCATGTGAGTATCCTCATCCACCAATGTCTGCAAATTGCATGATCCTGGTCCAACTTGAACAATTTCAAGTTCATCCTCCATCATTGTCATGCCTGCAACATCCTCAAACATCATAGCTTCCTCTTCTTCGTCATCGCAATCTGCAGCTACATCCTGCTCCATTTCCCAACCAAGTCGAAGAAGTTTGTCTTCAACATTTCTTTCCAAGACTTCAAGTTCATCTCAAATCTGAGGGTTCTCTTCTTTCATTAGCTTCAACCTGTATAAGGTCAGCAAGAGCTTCCCTTCGCATTCTTCCAAACCTGCCATGTCTTGTCGTTCAACATGGCCTAAGCACGATGCTTCACCCATGCTAAACCTGTCACGAAGTATTACACTTCCTTCGGTAAGCCTGGTTCAACTAAATCAACCTCTGATACCAACTGTCACGAAGTGCAGTGGGATCAGCTTTTCTGCAAATCTGATTCTCTAAATCGGGCTCTTATACGACCTTAATTAGCATAGCGGAAACATTCATACATCATTCATAGTTATTATCTTTTAACATAAATGCACAGCAAATAATAAACTAGGAGGGGCAACTCCCTGAAATATGAGTATGCCCGATAATATCAATACTTCACAAAATATTCAGTTTTAAAGTCTTTGCAGGAAACCCCAAGTTTCCTTGGTACAATATTTGTCAAATCATGCAAGTTGGCCTGCACCGTTCGGACCTCTTGAACCACTATTCGGAGTTCCCAAGGATACTTTCACCCATCGCACCATGTTCACCGTCGCACTATTCAGCAGGTCGTTTAGCCATTCGGGCAGACGCCCTCACTTATTCAGTCATTCGGGCAGACAACCTCGTGTGCCCTCGCCCATTCAGTCATTCGGGCAGACGCCCTCGTGCGCCCTCACCCATTTGGTTGTTCGGTCTGGTGCCCTCACACACCCTCGCCCAAACACCTTCGAATGACTTCACCCGTTCGGTTGTTCAACCCGGCGCCCTTGCACCCCCTCACCCGAACACCTTTGAATGACTTCGCCTGTTTGGTCATTCAACCCAACACCCTCACACGCCCTCACCTGAACACCTTCGAACGACTTCGCTAGTTCGATCGTTCGGCCCCACGCCCTCGCCCGAATACCTTCGAATGACTTCACCCATTTGGTCATTCAGGCAGACGCCCTTAGAGGGCCTCACCCAAACGCCTTCGAACGATCGTTTAGACAAATGCCCTTAGATGCCCTCGCCCATTTGGTCGTTCGGCCTGACGCCTTTGCACGCCCTCACTTGAATACCTTCGCACGACCTGTGGCTCCATTTTCTGCGTTTGCCCTGGCTCAGTGCTTTGGCCCAAGAGTCCGCCTACACTTTGCCAAATTTTAGTTCTCTCCAAGTTAGCTCGCATGAACACTTATAAACTTCACTTTATTCCTTTTTCCACCATTCCAACGATTTACTTATATGGCGGTTGGCCCATCGTTTGGGGCATCAACTCACCAAGCCGACCCACCGTTTCGTCCAACTCTCCCCAACTTCACGTAGTCCCATGGTGTGGGCGCCCATGTGTGGGACCGCCCCCACATATAAACTTTCCACCACCAAACACTTAGTCATTTTCACAAGATGACTTTCACATCGCACATTTCCTTCATTCAGTTGGCTCATCGCACAATTCACATGCGCCCTCAACTCATTGTTCAACTGACTAGCTCGTCGCTCGCCCGTCATGCACCCATGCCAACTCCCGGTGACCCGTCAGTTAAACGCGCCCGCCCAACACACCCGACTCGTGGGCCTGACATACTCCTCCACTCTAAACGATTGTCATCCTCGACAACACCATCATACGACATAGCAAAGTGTCGGTAGCTCAACAATCCAAAGATGCCCATGATGCATGCCTCTACTCTGCCATCCCATAAACCATAAAGGTTCATGTCCCCATGAATCGAAAAGTCTTCTCAATTCATGAGCATTAACCACATCCGTCGCAATCCCCACACGCTACCCCATTGTGGAAGGCTGGTCCCTCCAACTCAAGCTACATGCTCACTGCAACATATCGTGTCGACCCCATCATGTATTTTCATTGTGTGAACTGTTGCCATGATACTCCAACACAACTCAAGCATACCTCGGTACACTGCTAGCACCCATGAATCAAACTAGTTGGGTAGCTAATCCAACTGTCGCATCCAAACCATGAGAATGAACCTCCTATTGTTATCATCGGTCATTTCTCTCAGCCTCCTGTCACAACATCAACTCGATCAAGAATCCATCTCCATCTAAGTAAGTCATGCCTAGGTCCATGAAGTAAACTCCATCTCGTCTGCAACATTTTGTCCATGATGTTTGGTGCCAATGTGCTGCATGAAATCAGCTGCATCTATCCCAACATCATCACCCATATGTGTAAAATCCATCTCCTCAAAATGAAGAGATCCTCTCACCAAATCTGACTCTTGATGTGCCACATCCAGGTCCATGAAGCAACCTCCATCATATATGTAATGTGCCATCCCTCAAGTATACCAAGGAAACAAGTATACACCTGTCTCATCATCCAAGTGTTGCCCATGATTATAGACCAATCAACTCCCATGTATCAAAAGTGGTTAAGTCTCGGCTCAACCCATGCCCAAGTGTTGCCACCAAGGCATCATCATCGGTGCAACTACATCACTCCAAAGTGCCTCATATCGATCTTCCACATCAAGTCACTCTCTTAAGCACACCCATACATGTACTCAAAAATTATGCACCCCATACTGCATCAAAGTCCCTGACCTCAGCTCCTCAATGCATCAGATCCTCTAATTCCACCATAATATGAAGTCCCCAAAAGTCACAACCTCATGTCATCATGAGCTCCATGAGTCATCTCCAACCAACATCCTAGCAAGCATACATGTCTTTGCCCAAAGGTCTCTGCAAGATGCCTCAGCTCTCCATGTAGTAGGAATGCTCCATAGACTGCTCACAAATCCAACCAAGTCCATGGCCTTGTTGTACAAGAGTGCACAACATCCCCATTGGCTCATAAGTAAAACATCTCCATGTCACATCAGCAAATCCACCTGCATAACATCCCTGCCTTGACACTCCTCATTAGATGCCTATAAGTGACACCTCTACCCGTGCTCCTGCATAATGTCCGTGCATAAGACTACCATGCTCCATGTCTCCAACTCAATATCCATGACTCAAGTTGCCCATGTTGTCCAACTAAGTAGACCCATCACAACAATCAGTCATCCTCATCCAAGTCTGCAATCCAGTCTAGTGAACTCGATCACCCAAACCATATCATCAAGTCACATGAGTCTCTTCCACCATGGCTCCCCCACTGAAGGTTCCATAAAGACTTCCTCTTGGTCTCGGCCATGAGAATTCCACCCAAGTATCACCAAACTCAAGTGTGTGCCCTTCCCCAATCTTTCCATGAATCATGCCGGACACTTAGCCAATTTCTCCATATGGCTAAAGCATGACCCATTCCTCCACAATGATCATCACATTCCTCTCTTGTCACGGGCATTTGCACCTTCTTCCATAAGGTCACAAACAATCCCAACAAGTTTTGCAATAGTCAATGGTCCTTGCTTCTCCATACAAGGTCTCATCATAGACATCCATGGTAAGATCCTCCATTGCATCGGCAAATTGATTTTTCCCTTCATTGCATATGGCCCATCTACCAAAAGCTCAACTGAAACACAAGTATAAGTATTACTTACTTCCTCATGAGGCTCCTCCATGTGAGTATCCTCATCCACCAATGTCTGCAAACTGCACGATCCTGGTTCAACTTGAACAATTTCAAGTTCATCCTCCATCATTGTCATGCCTGCAACATCCTCAAACATCACAGCTTCCTCTTCTTCGTCATCGTAATCCACAGCTACACCCTGCTCCATTGCCCAACCAAGTTGAAGAAGTTCATCTTCAACATTCCTTTCCAAGACTTCAAGTTCATTTCGAATCAGTGGGTTCTCTTCTTTCATCAGCTTCAACCTGTATAAAGTCAGCAAGAGCTTCCCTTCGCATTCTTCCAAACCTGCCATGTCTTGTCGTTCAACTTGGCCCAAGCACGATGCTTCACCCCTACTAAACTTGTCACGAAGTATTACACTTCCTTCGGTAAGCCTGGTTCGATTGAATCAACCTCTGATACCAACTATCACGAAGTATAGTGGGATCAGCTTTTCTGCAAATTTGATTCTCTGAATCAGGCTCTGATACCACCTGTCACACCCCTACACTAGCGATACTCTTCCAACCACACTATAGGAGGTGTGGCACCACTGACCACTTTCTTTTTAACAATACTTGCGATCATGGACTACGCCTATTTTCTATACTTAGTTTATTTTTCAACTTTCCTAAGTACACTTTCATTAGTATAGCGGAAACATTCATACATCATTCATAGTTATTATTTTTTAACATAAATGCACAGTGGATAATAAACCAAGAGGGGAAACTCCTTGAAATATGAGTCTATCTGATAATATCAATACTTCACAAAATATTCAGTTTTACAGTCTTTGTAGGAAACCCCAAGTTTCCTTAGTACAATATCTGTCAAATCGTGCAAGTTGGCTTGCAACATTCGGACCACCTAAACCACCCTTCGGAGTGCCCATGGATACTTTCGCCCGTCGTACCTCGTTCACCGTCACACTATTCAGCACATTGTTCAGTCGTTCGAGCAGACGCCCTCGCCCGTTCAGTCGTTTGGGTGGACAATCTCATGCGCCCTCGCCCGTTCAGTCGTTCGGGCAGATGCCCTCGCGCGCCCTCACTCGTTCGGTCATTCAACCCACCACCCTCACACGCCCTCGCTCGAGCACCTTCGAACAACTTCGGTCATTCGGCCCAACGCCCTCACACACCCTCGCCCAAACACCTTCGAACAAATTTGCCCATTCGGTCGTTCAGGTGGATGCCCTTACCCGAATGCATTCGAATGATTGTTCAGACAAACGCCCTCAAACACCCTCGCCTGTTTACTCATTCGGCTTAATGCCCTCGCAGGCCCTCGCCCGAACGCTTTTGCAAAACCTATGGCTCCATTTTCTGCGTTTGCCTCGACTCAATGCTTCGGCCCAAGAGTCCGCGTGCACTTTCCCAAATTTCAGTTCTCTCCAAGTTAGCTCGCCCTCTAGCTCACATGAACACTTAGAAACTTCACTTGATTCCTTTTGCCACCATTCCAACGCTTTACTTATATGGTGGTTGGCCCATTGTTTGGGGCATCAACTCACCAAGCCGACCCACCGTTTCGTCCAACTCGCCCCAACTTCATGTCCTCCCATGGTGTGGGCTCCCATGTGCAGGACCGCCCCCACATATAAACTTTCCACCACCCAACACTTAGTCATTTTCACAAGATGACTTTCACGTAGCACTTTTCCTTCATTCGGTCGACTCGTCACACCGTTTGCACATGCCCTCAACTTGTTGTTCAACCGCCCAGCTCATCGCTCACCTGTCGTGCGCCCATGCCAACTCCCGCTGGCCCGTCAGTTAAACACGCCAGCTCGGCACGCCCGACTCATGGACCTGACAATTAGAATTGGTAGTGGAAGATACAATAGACATTTGAGTTTCTTTTACATTTGAGTTGCTAAACAAAAAGCATTGGAATTATTGAAGGATTATGTTCAACATCACTCTTCTGCATGGATTCCTTGGTTTTCTGGACGTTGTTGTTTGAAGTGTTTTTTGGGATTTATGCATCATCTACTTTGACTTCTTGGGATTCTGCAAACTGCCAACCTTTTGGCTTTGGAACTTGTCGTTTTTTCTTTTTTGGATATGTTTTTTCTTGTAAACATGTATTCTAAAGATGTCTAGTTTCTAAACACATACGACAACGAAAAGTCTTATTCTCATAATCAAGAGGCTGGGTCCACTTTAGCTTGTTGTGTAACAAAATAATTCTATGAGGTCTACCTCTACACATATTCTGGCAAGAGTGGAAATTCCCTATTCCTTCTAATACTAAGTGATGCCAAAAATGCAGGGGAAGGTTTTGTAACTAGACCCATACTGGCATTTTTGAGACCACCATGGTATTTGCATCAAAATCCGAGAACCAAGGTATCAAGAAGAGACCCACATTGCCCCAAAATCATGGTCACTCGTTCAATACATGTTCAAGATCTATTGTCGTGTCAAACTTTACATTAAAAAACCTTTTGAACATAGGTCAATTTCACAATTTTCTGGTAGAGAAAATCCATTGATGTAAGCTCTCTGATTTGGGCCAAAATCCATTAAATCTACATATAATTGCTCTGGCATGAAAATCGGAGTATAATTCATTTACCTCTGGCAAGTTGATTGTAAATGTCCGCACCTGGTTCATCTACTCCACGATATAGGGACCAAGAGTATTGGGACAATGTTCTGCATTAATTTTCAAATCTCTCTTCCCTTTAACTACATCCTTGAAGGAAGTTGGGCCTTTGGAGCTAGATCTAGAACAACCTCCAAAACGCACCATGTTCAAAATGATGGTTAAATCAGATACAATGCCATAGTCATGCAACTTGATTCCCTTTTATAAAAATTTCCTTGCATAAATCAAATTTTGGAGGCTTACTCGAATACCCGAATATTTTGCTTCAGATGTTGTACCCGATCCTAGATCCAAACCCTCATATGCACTGATTTCCCGCTCATTTTTTTAATAAATATTTGAATCGGTCCCCCTTCAATGAGATCTGGGGGTTGGCAACCCAAATTCGTCTTCATATTGGGCTTGGCAGATAGTTCCCTTGGAGCTCTTTCCGGTGTACAAACGTCTCCACCTTCTCTGCATTCAGATCCACAGCGGGATGGACTAGATCTAATGTTGCGAAAATAGCTCCACATGAACCCAGCGAAAAAGAGATTTGTTGACCCAATGCCTTTTCGATCTGATCTATATCAGCGCACTCAACAGAAAAGATCCTTCTCTAGTGCGGTTCTCATTTGTGCACAAACTCTTGAAAATTCGCCCAAAGTGATTATTCCACTAGACTGGAAATCTTAACCAATCATTCATGGATCTCCGACGTTTCTTGAGTTGGGAGTTGGAGACATTGCAGCGATTAGATCCCAAGATTTAATGCCATATGATTTCAGGCCATGGAACTTACTGACTAGGGTTTCTCTAGATCGCTCCTTTTTGGGTATAACAAACTTTGTCCACACCGAGATCTGTGATACAAGGGTTGCCACTTCCGCGAGAGACTGCAGCCTCGTCAACCCAAGCCTCCAGGTGGATTTCTTCCAAATCTGAGTGGGTAAAGTAGATATTCTTCAAGAAATAAATCTTCCAGCGTAGATCTGGACGAAAGGCCAGATCTGTAGTCCTTACTCCCTTCAGTAGTCGTGCATTCCTCGGTGTCGCCATCACTGCAAATAGAACCTCTAACACAAACGCAGACAACCATTCTCGCAAATAATTTATAATTTTGTGAAAATATTCTTTTATTAATTTTAAATAAAGAAAAATAGATTATCTTGCAGGACATGATGTCTTATTTTTTTTTTATTTTTATTATTTTAATTATATCTCTTACTCCAAAACAAAATAATTCATCTAAATTTTCAGTTATTTCAATTTCATAATTACAAATTTCCAATAAATAATCACAATTTCCTGAAAATTTATAATTACTAATTAACCAATTTCATATTATATAACCTATATGTCTTAATTTTTGTCTTAGTTAATTTTTTATTTAAAAATTATCACTATTATAATATCTAATCTTTATAATTTTAAGTAAATATAAATTTGCAATTCTTTAATTTATACTTAGTTTAAAGTTAATAGATATCTTGAAAAAACTTAGTAAGTTAAAAAGCAAATATATACTACAAATTAATAAAACAAAACATATTTAATAATAACATATATTTAAATTTAACTTTATTTAAACTAAACTACAAAACTAACCAACACCAAAACAATAACAATTTCTAGCGCAAAACCATAAAAATTTCTAACCATGCATTAACACAGCATCCGCACCCAATGTTAAGAGTCCCATAGCGTTGACAATATATACCAATGACATAACTAGCACAACATGGACAGCAGCTGTTGTACCCTCAGCTATGACACTAACAATGACATTTCAAACGATACCTGTAACTAGCACGCTATTGTAACAAGTATATTTTTTGGGTTATTGGGCTTTTCCATCTCTGAGTGTGCCGCCTATTATAACTGGTTGGAACAGACAGTAATTTAATTCTTAGTTCTCTTGGATACTGTGGGCGGTGGGCCGGTTCTCCCACCATGAAGGTTGACCAAAAGGACGGAGCACTCTGCGATTCTGGTGAACCACGCTGCGCCAGCATGAATCTAGAAGCTTCTGCGATTCTGGCTAACCGCCCTGCGTCAGCATGATGAAATCCAAGTTGGGCCGGTTCGCTCATCATGAAGTTTATTTAAAAATACGGCGCTCTGCGATTCTGGTTAACCGCTCTGACATTCTCTTGAGATAACGGACCCAGTGGTCAAGCACATAGAATCCCTTGAAATTAAGAATGACGAGATCTAGGGGTAGTTCCAAGTCTTCTTATCGTGACCGGCGCAACTTCGTGAGTAAACCTGGTCCATAGAACGATGCCCACAAAGTTATAGTAGTTTTTTCCCACCAATATGAGGAACCGAAGTTCCAAAGTTTATAATCTAATTATGCCATTTTCAAATATAATACGACGGCACGTTAACGTAATGTCAAGATAATTTTAAATTAACGAGTCTCCCTTTGGCATGAATCATTCTCCTCTCTTTTGGGTGGGAAGAAATTCCAAAGGAAAATAATTTTATGAAATATTCAATGAAATGAAACCGTTTGATTATAATGTTCTCCACCCGTTTGATTATAATCGTAACATCACAGAAAGCCACAATGAAATGAAACCGTTTGATTATAATGTTTCCCCTACCAATCCAACACAAGTCGCTGTGTAGGCTGTTGTCTATGTGGTTCAAGACCTCTGTCCAATTTTCATCTTTCTTATTTTAAAACCAAGGTAAATGATTTCTTGTTGGGCAACGCAACTTATGAATGCAAGGAAACGCAACCTTGCACATCACACAATATGGAGTTCAAGCAGCGCATCTTCCTTTAATGGTTGCCTGAGCGTCCAGGAAAAGTCCCTTTATTTTAGTGTTTTGATGAGTAATAGTGGGAGCCTTGATGGCAGCAATATGCCCATTCTAAGCGACGAAGGTCTCTGCTGAAAATTGTGAAAGATGATTCCGACAGACAAGACATTCTGGGCTTGCGTGATCGTCTGTTTTGTGTATCCAGAAGAGCACCGTAACGATTACTCAGTTTACAAGGACTCCGAGTCGTGAAAGTTAAGGGTTTCCTTCCACTACACTTCTTCAGGGATTGCTCGAGAAGCAACAACCATCCTAGCTAGACCATATTGCATCTAATTCTTAAACTATAAATACAGCCCCCGTTTCGCCCTCTCATATAGCCAATTATTCAGCTTCTTTCATATTATTCATCGACTCATCTCACAGTACTGTAACTTCCCTGGAATAAGTGGGCAGTCTTGACACAATTGATTGATCAGACTTAGATTAAAAGCATGGCCAAGAACAACAATATGAAACACGCTGTGTTGGTGGGATGCAATTATCCCAACACGGAAAATGAACTTCACGGATGTGTGAACGACGTTATGAGGATGCAAAACATCCTCATTCATCGCTTCGGCTTTGCCAAAGAGAATATCAATTTGCTTGTCGACACAGACAAATCGTATACAAAGCCCACCGGTGAAAACATTATCAGGGCTCTCGTCAAAATGATTGAGCAGGCCAAGCCAGGAGACGTGCTCTTCTTTCACTACAGCGGCCATGGCACTCTGGTTCCAATGCAAAATTCCACCGGCTCTGACGAGTGTATCGTTCCATGTGATTTCAACCTGCTTACAGGTCCTATTTCTATATACCCAATGCCTTTATCTTGTTCTTTTATCAATTCAATCCTTTATTTAACATTCATGATTATTATGAAATATTCAATATGTGATATATGGCATATTGCAGATGAGGACTTCCGGTTAATGGTGAACATGTGCCCTCCGGGGACATCTTTCACCATGGTTTCAGACTCGTGTCACAGCGGAGGCTTAATTGACAAAGAGAAAGAGCAAATTGGACCTCATGCCACAGCCAACAGATCGTTAAAAGGCCCGAAAACATTATCAAAGAGAAAGTTTTTACCCTTGGAGTCAGTACTGCGCTTCTTGAGAGAAAAGACTGGAGAAGCTGACATGGAGGCTCATAAAATTAAGAGTGCTCTCCTTCATCTTTTCGGGAAGAAAGCCAGCACAAAAGTTCAAACGCCCGTTACCGATAACTGCTCATTCCTGGAAGAAACGGCAGTAGAACGTCATGAATTGCAGCAGGGGAAGCAAAATATACATCCGGATATGGGTATTCTATTGAGTGGATGCCAGACTAACGAAACATCTGAGGACGCCTGCCCTACAGAGGATGTGAATAAAGCATATGGAGCATTCAGTAACGCTCTTCAATCAATTCTGGAACAACAGGGAAAGCCCATCAGCAACAGGGAATTGGTTTTGGGTGCCAGAAAATTGCTGGCGAAAGAAGAGTACTCACAGCATCCATGTCTCTACTGCAGTGACAAGAACGCCGAGGCTGCGTTCCTGTGCGAGGAATCCTCCGCAAAGGACTGACGGACTGTTTTGCAGCAATATGATCACTGACAATAATATCCATGAAAGAGTGCCATGCTGATCCCGCCTGGTGTTCTTGTAAATATATGTACAATATATGTTCATTTAATTATTTGTGACGAAGTTGCTAGACCATATTTTTCAATGGATTCGTAATATATGATGTAAATTTGCTTTGGAACTCGTGTGATTATAATTGAATCTTGGTTGTCATTTGGTTATACCATTACAAAGGAGGCTACATGAGTCGCATGCCACAGGTTACTGTTGGAGAATTCCGCTGCAGTTTACAAACGTTTTCTCCACTCAAAACAAATTTGTTAAAAATATGATGTCCACACGCTTTTGTTTATATAACGATCCTTCATCTATTTGTCCCTCTAGTAGAGGTGGTTATATATATATATATCCTAAATACTGCTGTAACTTCGAGTTGTCTCTATTGACTAACAAATTGCTAAGAAAAAATAAAATGTTATACACCATAATTCAAATAAAGTTCATGGTGGTGACCTGATATTTCATCATTGTTAATTTACATAAATGTTTCCATCTTTAATGTAAAAGATAGGATGGTTTACAGACCCTTCTAAAGGTTGATCCAGGATCCCAAGATGCCTAAATTTCTCTATCAATTTCTCCAAACTTTCTTGTTGCTCCTCTAAAGGTTGATCCAGGATCCCAAGATGCCTAAATTTCTCTATCAATTTCTCCAAACTTTCCTGTTGCTCCTTGGTGGCACTTTTCAGCAGCCAAATTTCATATTCTAAATGGTTGCATTTTTATTTCACCCTGGCAATGTCCCTTCTCAGAGCTTCCATGTCCACTGTAATTATGTTAAATCGTTCCCTGATCGCCCTGGTGGCAGATGAATTCCAATTCTATCGTTGAGTCTTGACCGATTCTAGATCCAATTGTAGCGTGCACAAACAACAACAGTGCCCATTGAGAGTTAAAACTGAAATTCTGAGAAAAGCAGAGAAACGACGAGGGATAGTCAGAGAGGGATTATGACTGAGGCGTGCTCTAAAATCGAAGAAGACAAAGACCTGAAATGGGGAATGAGAGATAGGGATATAAAGCTCGAGGGCCGAGGAGAACAATAAGATGAGGGGTTAAAGTCATAAAAGGCTGAGAGGTAGGGCTCTGCAAACTAAGCCATGAGCTGACTCCATGGAGACCAGAAGAGGTGGGGCGCAAATGAAAGAAGAGGCGCATACAAAATAAAGGAAAGCCAATGGAGGAAACGTGAGGTGGCAGAGAGATACATCATGGGAGGATTGTGAAGTATAGCAAGAGATAATGTGAAGTAATTGAGTCTCAAGGATCACAAAGGGTCGTTGTTATGATAATCATCGAGGGGAAGGGTCATACCTAAAATGTGCTTGGCAGTTACATCATTAGTGTGATAGGATCTCGATTTAAGGGAAGCTCCTAGATAGAAAGATTGCTTCCAAATTAAGAAGGAAATTTTTTTTATATTTAAAGTTGTTGTATGTTTCTACTATCAAAATAGCAATTAAACTTTATTAGATCAATTGAGCAGCTTACAGGTGTGAAACGCCACCTGTAAGACTATCACTACAGGACACGCTCTGCCTACATTCATTACATGAAGAATATATATAACAAACACAGATCTAGGAAAGTTGAACAGACTCCTAGAAAACAGGAACAGAATCCTAAACTAGGTTTCGGTTGAACTATTACTCTATTAAGCCACTTCTACATTAATCTCAACACTCCCCCTTAATGGAGAAATGGATTCACAGATATGCCTAACACTTCCCTAAACAACTCAAATTTGATTCTACGAAGGTTTGGTAAAAATATCAGCAACATTGTCATAACTATTACAATATTCAATATGAATTTCTATGAGTGAACTTTCTCCCTGACAAAATGAAACTGTGTATCGATATGCTTTGTGTTCTTATGGAATACTGGGTTATTTGCAAGTTTAATGGAGCTCTGGTTGTCGCATTTGATCACTGTTGCAACCTTTTGTTCTTCCCCAGCATCAAGTAGAAGTCTCCTCAACCAAACTGCTTCACATGTCACTGCACACATAGCTTCATATTCAGCTTCTGCAAAAGACAAGGATATTGTGTTCTACTTTTTGCTGCTCCATGTAATGACCCTAGATCCAATGCTAAATGCATAGCCTATTATGGATCGTCTGTCATCTACATTTCCAGCCCAGTCGGAGGCTAGAAAACCTACCAATCTAACATCACATGAATTAGTATAAACAATACCAAAATCTAAGGTTCCCTGGAGATACCTTAAAACACCTTTTGCTGCAACCCAATCGCTCTCAAGGTGATTTGACGTAAATTGGCTCAATGCACTGACTGCATAAGCCAAATCAGGCCTAGTTGTAGTCAAGTAGATTAGACTCCCAACCAGTTGTCTATACAATGTTGCATCTGCCTCCTTAGATCCATCATCATTCTGAAGTTTTAAATTCTACTGTAAAGGTACTACTGCAGCTTTGCACTGATCCATTCTGAACTTTTCCTTAAGCTCCTCACATCCTTACTCTATGACAGAAAAGTTTGTCCAAAATCCCTCCAAGCTTCCAAACCCAAACAGTAATGTAACTCGCCAAGATATTTCATCTCAAAGACTTGTGACATATGCTCCTTGATTTCTTTAATGAGATTATCAGCATTCCTTGTAATGATTAGATCATCTACATATAAATAAATCAAAATAATCCTTCCCTCGTTATCAAACACAGTTTAAAGATTAGGGTCATTTTTGCTCCTTTTATAACCATGCTGCAGGAAAAATGAATCAATTTTGTCATACCATGATTTGGGTGCATGTTTTAGTCCATACAGTGCTTTCTTCCTACAAACTAAATGTTCTTCACCCTGTTTGACAAACCCCTCAGGTTACACTAAGTAGAACTCTTCTTTTAAGTCCCTATTTAAAAATGCATATTTAACATCTAGCTGGTGAATCATCCAATGGTATTTTGGTAGCTAAAGCAATTATCATTTTGATTGTGTTAAGTTTAGCTACAGGGGAAAATGTTTCATCATAATCTATGCCTTCTTGCTGCAAAAACCCCTTTTCAACCAGCCTAGCTTTATACTTATCTATGCTCCCATCTGCTTTAAATTTAGGCCTATACAACCATTTGCATCCTATGGGTTGTTTGCCTTTAGGTAGTTTAACTAAATCCAAAGTTTTGTTTTTTAGAATTGATTCATATTCCTTTTCCATAGCAGCCCTTCATTCACTATATTGACTGGCTTCTTTATAACTAGAGGGTTCAACAACATGGATCATACTAGTTATAAAACCATTTTCCCTATATCTTGCTGGCAACTGAGCTTTCCTACCTGATCTCCTGAGTTGTGGGGTAGCTTCAAACCTCATCTGATCATCATTTTCTGGACTTGGCTTGACAGCTACATCACCTTCTTTCCCTTGATGCTACTGCATCTGCTCATTGTTGTCACCTGATTCATCACTTCCTTCTTCCAACAACAAGGGCACGTGTCATTCTTCATTAGCACTTTCATGGCTTCCATCATTAACCTGCTCATGAAACACAACATCTCTGCTTGCAAAAACTTTATGAGTAGAGGGGTTAAATAGTTTGTAAGCCTTAAATTATGTACAATACCCAACAACGATACATTTGATGGCCTTTGAATCTAATTTCTTTCTATCTTCCTTTGGGATATGGGCAAAGGCTTTACTGCCAAAAACTCTCAAATGCTTAATTGCAGGCTTATAAACAAATAAAGCTTCAAAAGGAGTTTTAAAATATAAACTTCTTGTTGGACTCCTATTCTTTAGATATACTGCAGTATTAATCGCTTTAGCCCAAAACCCATTAGCAAGATTCTTACCTTTTAACATACTACGAGCACGCTCCACAAGGGTTTTGTTCTTCCTCTCTGCAACCCCATTCTGTTGAGGAGTGTGGGGTATTGTAAACTGCTGATGTATCCCATTATCTTTGCAGTATTTGAGGACACAAGCTTTCTCGTATTCTCCCCCTTGATCCGAGCGGAGCATCTTGATGCTTTTACCTGTCTACTTTTCAACCATACTTCTGAAGTCCTTGAAGTATTCAAAAGTGTGGCTCTTATTCCTGAGGAAATACACCCAAGTAAATCTAGTACAGTCATCAATAAACAGTAAAAAATAGTATGCACCGCCTAACGATCTTGTCTACATAGGCCCACATAAATCTGTGTGTACTAGCTCAAGTATATCTCTCTTCCTTCTATCAGGATTCATAGGAAATTCATCACTGTGCAACTTTCCATGCACATGTATCGCAATCAATATGAGCAGATTTTAAAACAGGAGTTCCTTCGACCATACCTCTTTTCTGTAAAAGTAGCAAATCGTTGAAGTTAATATGGCCGAACCTCTGATGCCATAAGTCCAATGTAGTCATGGTAGATGATGTCAATGCTTGATGTGGTGCGCTTTTGATATTTAGCTTGTATAATCCTCCCACACGAATACCTGATGCAATAGGCTTCATAGAATCCAACAGGTCTTTAATGACACAATATGATTTATAAAATTCTGCCTTGAGATTCTGATCAATTGTAGTAGAAACAGAGATTAGATTATTTTTTATCCTGGGTACATACATGACATTATGAATATGTCTAATGTTTCCATCAGGAAAAACAATAGGAATATTAACATAACCTTTGATTTGGTACCCTCTATCATTGCCAAGATAGATGTTTGCTCCACTGTTGGTCTCTTTGAAGTCTTTAAACCATTGTCTGTTCCCTATCATGTGGATGGATGCACCTCAGTCCACAAACCAGGTATCTGCTTCATCATACTTAGCCGAAATTACAGAATCAAATATGAACAGTCTGATATTTTGACTCTATTCCTCATCAGCAAAATGACCTACATGTTGTCTCTTCCGGCCTTCATCAAACTTCTTCTTCATGCAATATTTGGCTATATGGTCGGTTCTACCACAATAAAAACATTTGGTCACAGAGTCATTTCTATTGAAAGATGTACCTTGAGGTGAGGGCATCTTTCTCTATGGGGCTACACTGCTCTTCTATGCTACATTTGGATTTCCTCTGAAGGGCTTCTTCTTCGCCATTAAGGCCAGATCTGAACTCTGGGGCTTATGATTCAGACGCCTTTCCTCCTCTTGCATGAGGATCCCTATCAATTCTCAAACGCTGGGGCTTTTTCTCTTGCATTCAAGCTAGTGATGAACATCTGATACTCGTCAGTCATACCATTCAAGGTAATCATGACCAGATCTGTATCTGATACAACTTCACCGATGTCACCTAGATTGTTCTTGAGCTCCTTGATCTGCGAAATGAATGATACAACTGTCTCATTCTCCTCCATCTTGATGGAGAGAATCTTTCTCTTCAAGAATAGCAATCGATTGGTGTTCTTGACCTCATAGAGATCCTTGAGCATCTTCCTGATCTCTGGTGCAGTCTTGCAATCACAGGTATGGGGAATGTAGAAATTTTGAATAATTTAACACATATTCAACAAAGATTATCCTGATCATGTACTATTGCAGAAAACATACACAATACATAAGCTCCTCTACGTTGATCATCAATATAGCAGCATCAATAACAATAAAACATCAAGAGCATTCACACATTAACACAGTATGTATCCCAGCGAAAGCATCTCGCTAAAAACCCCAACTATCTGTATATTAATGATTGAGTCATGTAACATTACAAAGTACAATTCTTATCACAAGCAATCCAGTACCAGCTCCACCTGTTACACACAATACAACTCAGATCTGAATAAATCACTGGCTCAAATCTCTTCCGTTGCTTGCCTACCTCCGCTGCTCAATACCTACTCAAGAACTGATGATAATTCCAAGGCAGCCACGTCCTTCCTTGGCTAAATCACGTGAGAACAAGCTACAATGTGGGCAAACTCACTGGCATACTCAATCCCCTGATTTGTGCAAGATCTGGTGCACAACTATAGTCACAACTGATAGCAATCTGATTCTCTAACACTTGTCCCTGCTGAACTGAACATGCACTGACATGCAACTGAGTTAACTGATGTATTCATTATTTGTATTATGAGTTAATAACTTGTGAATTAATTAATAACTAATTCACCCAACTCATCTCTAGTCTATTCGCCAGTTAGACTAAATACAACCAGTTTAACAAAGCTAAACTGAACACACACCATCAACTGCACCTCCAGTCCACTAAACTCAACTCACTTGAGTTCTAACTGAAGTCATGCATGCAAATATTAAACAACCCATAAGAACCACGTATTTCCTTCTGCAATTGCATGTACCACATCCGTAGCTCAAACTGAAGTGCTCCAAGAGAATAAGACAAAGTTTATAGTCCAAATATTATTATGAGCTAATAATATTTGACTGTTCTATATTTAGACTGAGCAGTCACTCCGCTGTGATCTAAATATAGAAGTCCATCTATTTTTTCCAACTTGATCAATCATCCATAAACAACAACCTGCAATCCATAGACATGATCCATATGTCTAAAAATAGACATAGTCTAAAAATAGACTGCGCCAAAAAATAGCCTGCGGGCCCACTTAGTGAAGGCGACTCTTTTCACTAAGCTCCATCATCTTGTTGCAATCTCAATAGTAGCCACTGTATCATAGATGGTAACACTAAGGAGGAGTATGGAAACTACATTCAATTCTAAACTCAAATAACCACAATATCGATTCATAGAAAATTAATTTTATAGCCACAAGTTCAAGTAATAAGGTGGAAAGTAGATTTGGCTTGGATAAGTTTTCTGTTTTCATATTACTGCAAAAAATAGATGAATTTGAGTATGATTCATCACTAGGAAGAGAAGGATATGATCAAACTCTTCCATGTCAAGTTATAGGGTTTGAATAACAAGATAGATGCCTTGTTCAACTCAATGTCAGAAGCTAGTGTCAGTGAAATGTATTTGGTGAATTAAATTTGATTAGAGTTTCATGAACATCATAGCCCATATCCATTAGCGTTGGTAAATAAGGACATGAATATCAAGGTAAGAAAACAATGCACCATATTTTTGCTATAATTGTTGATTATATTAATGAAGTATATACAAGTGTATTGCAACTTAATGCATGTATAGTCATGTTTGGGAGGAAATACGTGTATATGAGGGATAAATATTCATCAATGGATCGATCTATTACTTCCTCTTCAAGAATGGAAAATCTTTAATCACTGAGATGCATAAACTAAAGTCCAATATTTCATTAGTAAGTTCCAAGACAAGAAGCCAATGAGTTCTAGCAAAAAATCAATTTTACTTTTGTTTAAAGAATATTTGTCTAGTGGTGAGTCAATCAGGAAAGATGAACTATAGAGTAGTGTACAAAAGAACATAACAACAAATTGAATGAGTGCTACAAGTATATAAAGGGAGTGTACCAAGAGCCCAAAGGGGTACCACTGAAAAGGGAAGTGGAGGAAAAAAATAAATTATTTATGTACTCTCCATTGTCGAAGGTTGGGTTGTATAGATAGTTTGTTCTAGAAGTGGATAAAATGAATACAAAATTGTGAGAACTATTGGAGCATGATGGTATTCAAGAATTTTCTTCACCTTGTGGGTCATCCATCATAATGGAACTAATGAAGTATGGAACCTGGAAAATCATTGCATCAATTATGAAGCATTTGAAAAGGTTACACTCAAGCACAGGTACCCCTTTCTTAGGAATAATGACTCATTAGATTATATTCATCACACGAAATATGTCATCAAGCTATATTTCATACTAGGATATCACAACCATGTTCAAGTCAAAGAATAATACACTAGAAGATGACCTTCAAAAATGAAAAACGTTTGTATCAATGGTTAGTCATGCCATTTGTTTTATGCAATACATCAACTATGTTTATAAAATTAATGAATGATTTACTATTCCCTTATCTATATTTATTTGTTATAATTTATTTTAATGAAATATAGTCTTAGAGTGCTACATACAAGGAGAACATATCCCACTTGATGTAGATGGTAAGGAAATTGAAATAACATAAACTATTGGAAAATCTTAAAAAATGTGAGTTTTCCCAGTAGTATTTGGTGTGCCATTGGTGGGAAGAATATTAATATATATCCTATGAATATGAAGGCCAACATGAAGTGGTTAGTTCCTACAAATGTGTTTAGAGTTAGAAGTTTCATTGGGATATCCCAATACCTACAAAAGTTCATAGATTAATTTTCAATAGTATCTACACCACTTCATGCCATAATAATGAGGGGAAAGTGTTTATTGTTAGAAAAGAGTTAGTATAATGACTTTAAATAATTGAGAAAGAAAACCAATGAAGAACTAGTCCTTGCATTACTAAAATTGCAAAATTCTTTTGAGGGGAAGCTAGATGCAAGTCGGTATGCCATGTGAATACTCTTAATTCAAGGAGGAAGGATTAAATGCTACCATTATGATGTATTTCATGGGTAAATTCTCAACTTCCTATATACAAGGAGTTTAATGCCTTGATACAAGCTCTTAAATTGTGGGAACACCATTAGATGGGAAATGAAACCCCCATCCACACATATCAACAATTACTATAATATTTGCACACATATAGTGAGATGGAACACATCAGAGACTACATGTGGATGAGATTCTTACGCTGATTTCATGTAATCATAAAATATAACAAGCACTCACAAAAAAATCATTCTGCATGCTTTAAATTCCACTTGAATTGAAAAACGAGCCTTTTGCCAATGATGCATACAAATATATATACACAAAAGAAAAGGAATTTATGGTGGTGTTTAAAAATCTATATGGATAGATTATCAAAAAGAAGGTGACAAAAAAGTTGACTATCATCTCCAAAATGGGTTACTATAAAGGTTTGATAACCTTCATGTAATTAAAAGTGAGCAACTATAACTCATTAGGGAGGTTCACACCTCCAAGGTTACAGGGAACTTTGCTATTGGGAAGATAGTTTCCAACATGTAGAGGTATGTGTATTAGCACATAATGCAAGAATATGTAGCAAGGTACATTAGAGGTTGTGTACTTTGTTGTACTAGAAGTCCTAGTAGGAATAAATAGGGTTTATAACATATTTTACCTATACACTCATCCTTAGGAAATAATTTCCATGGATTCTATGTGATATTAAGCAATGAATGGCAAAGGAAAGAAATACATATTTTTTATACCTAATAGTTTCAACATCATGTGCATTCTCTGATACTTAATATGGGAAATTACTGAGAGATGGGGGGTGAATTAGTAATTTAAATTCTTTATTTTTCTCAACTTATTATTCTTCTTCTATAGTTATGATTTATGGTTGTGCTTAGTAGTTATTGACTTCCTTTTTTAGTTTTCAAGGAGAGAGGTTTGGATATTTGTTTACCAAGAATTCAAAGCATTCACACAACACCCAATAATTAAACATATGAAGACACCAAATATAAGTGAAAACCCCAAAGGGAGAAAAACACAAACTTTAGGCTACAAGTGATGTGAAAGTAAGCTACTACTCCTTTTTACATAAGATTTTTGTAGGTTCCAATCTACGAGACGCTCCTACCTCAAATGAAGCTCCAACTCCCACAAGTTATTTGCAAGATACAACCCACGGGAGGCTCCTACATCATCATGCTACAACATTTTATTTTTCAAGCTACAACTTAGAAAAGAGCATAAATTTGTCAAGTCACAAATGCTGGTTACCTCATAGCCAATTCTGTTGTCAAGTTTTATGTTGTATTTCTTCTTCTTTTCACTCTTCTTCTCTTTTGCCACTTCTTATTCATTCTTTGATGCAGACAACACCCATTAAAAAGAGGATAACCAATTTCATTGTACATTGCATTTTTTTATAAGAAATCCCTCTTGATTGTTTGTATTCTGTGGAGGAATATGAAATGAGCCATAGTCTCTTGGACTTCCAAACCTACTCACAAGCTTTTCTTTTCATTTTCATTGATGAAAATTATCTGTAAAATAAATTAGAAATGAACTAATAGCTCATTCAGTAATAATTACACAAGACAAAATATATTTGGAATATCTACATTTTATGTTCAAAGAAATGTATGTATTTCAAGATTTGTCTCAATGTTTAGCCTTTACATTGATTAGCATAGCCTTGGTAGTTCAGATCACTTTCAACCTTTTATATTCAACATTTAGCATTTATGTACATTTTCCATTTAACTTAAATTATCATCAACAAGGTTAGTGACGTCAATAAAATTTATAAACAATAATCAATCAACGTAACTTGACATAAACACCAATATTTCCAACGATATCCCCCTGTGGTATTGATGGCAACTCATTTATCCTCTTCCTTTTGTCCTAAAAGATATTTCTCCTTGCTGGCAATAGCCTCTACTAGTTTCTCATTTTTTCCTATAACCTCTGGTTACCTTCCCCTTTAAAATCACTCAGAAGGGGTTATAAATGTCTTGTAGTCTGTAAATGAATGCTTCTCTATAGCCTTTAAATACTATTGTGGGAATACTCTGTAGAATCTTGCAAAAATACTATGGAGAGAGGACTTTTTGTTACCATCCAA
Source organism: Pinus taeda (assembly GCA_000404065.3). Taxonomy (NCBI): domain Eukaryota; kingdom Viridiplantae; phylum Streptophyta; class Pinopsida; order Pinales; family Pinaceae; genus Pinus; species Pinus taeda. The sequence goes on from APFE031375205.1 coordinate 95,818, forward strand.
AATTATATATTCTGAAAGAATAGGAATAACATACTGTAGATTCCAATATTCTATTGTCATTTGTTACAAACTAGTTTCAATAAGTATTTTCCAAAGGACTCCTGCAAGATCTCCAATGACTGCTTGAAAACGAATCCTCAACATATGCTTTAGGTTGATCTTAGGATGTTGCTTCAGTGGTTTCCAATCTTATTGAAAGGCTCCAAGATTTCTTCAAGGAGTAATCTAAAGGTGTCTTCATAGATGTTTTCAACAATGTTGCTTCAACAATGTTTTGAGTCTAAAAGGTGTTCAAGAAGTAACTCTAACGAAGATTTAAGTTTGCACAAGTGTTGAAAGGGGAACTCCAAAAAATACTTTAAATCTCCACAATGATTCTACTATGTCAACTATTCATTATTATTTATGACACATCATAATCTCATTACACTCATTGACATGTTGTCTCTTATATATATTCTAGAAAACGAATTAATTACAATATTTGAAGGATAATCTTGTAAGAGGTTCGCTGTATAGTGTTGTGTGTGATTCACATTCATTGAAGAGGTTCTGGAAATCATCATATTGTAGAGACTTGGTTTATTTTCTGTGTCATATTGAAACAATATGATTCTCACTACATACAGAATGGTATAGCATCACATCTACATGAGCATCATCACATCCTCATTGGTGTTAACTTTATGACACAAAAACAATGTCATCTTCCCTATGTGAATTATATGGCACTGCATTATTTGAGGTTCGTAAAAATTATACAATGGCTTGTTTACGTAGCATCAATTATGATAGAGACTTGAAATTACACTAATTGAATGAATCTAAAATTGCTTGGCATCACACGACTAGTTCGTCATTGGAACTGAAGCAATTATCCGGGCCTTGGCTTACTAGTTGGTAATAAGATAGAAATTATTATGTAGCACCATTTACATTGCACCATTCATGTTGCACTATTTAATAATATTTTTGCATAGGGGCTCCACTCAATTAACCTCTAACATAGCATGTGCGTTTGTGGCATACTAAACAATACCCTCAATTTGACTACATATTGAAAAATACCTCTAAAAGTCACTTTATTTAACCCTCTACTAATACTAACCCAATAGACCTTCTGAATTTAGAAGGCCCCTAATTTCACTAGGTATTGTAGGTATCCATTTTTTCATTAAATTTTTTTATATACCTTTATATTTATATCCCTTTATTTTCATTAACAATGGTAATCAAATTTTGCAGCTAGAAAGACTAACCTAAATACTAGGTAGCTGAAATCTTGAATGTTTCAATAAAAAAGAGGCAGATATAAGTTGGCTGATTTAAAAATACATACTATGGAAAATTTGAAATGAAAATACATAGATTTGAGCTCTCACTTGCGTCTATCTTCTATTGAATATTGAAAAATATAGATTAAAATAGTTAAAAATAAAACCTCGATAATCAACACAATGGCACACCTTTCATACCACTTATATATTAGGAAGAGGATAAAACTACAATGAATATGGACACATGAAAAATCCTATCTTGTTTGACTTTTTGAAATCATATCTGTAACCTTATCACCTAGTGCACAATAGTTGCATGGAAAGAGTGCCATGTAAGTGTGTCTCCATCAAAAGATGAACTGGAGCTCTCCATAGCTCAACAAAATCCTGTAGAAGGATGAATTTGTGATTAAAAGCATGAAAACGTGGATTAAACCATATAACATCATTCATCCATTAGTTATCATTTTCATCAACTACATGTCCACAAATTACAAGTTCTCATTTATATAACATGTAAGGGTTCACATAACCTAAATAACATCGAGTGCAATCCATCTTTGAATAAGAAATACATCAAGAAATAGGCTATGATGGCCTCTAACATCCAAAAAAATCATGCTACAACAAATACCTACACATAATCAAAATCATTGTCTACCTTGGCATCTTTGTCATTAATATCACCCTCTAAGGATTAGCATAAGATAGAAAAATCTTAGCATGTCATGTCAAGATTTTATTTGAGTGACATCTACATTTTTAGTAGGGTCATGATAGATTAGTTTGAAAACCAATTTCATTAACATCAATGTACATAGAGGGATTGTTTCTATTGATTAAATATGAGTTCCATACCTTAGTACATGAAAACAATCCAATGGAAACATTGGAATCCCCACAATCCGAAAATTATGAAAAACTAATAAGTTTATTGGATTTTAAGTGAGATATAAAATTATACCTTCTCCATATCAAATCTAATGATGTTGGAACCACTCTCAAACATCCTGAGTCATTTCATGGTAATGTTAACCTTACAATGAATTGCATGTCAAAACTAACCATAGGTTTTAATATTAGTTGACAATGGACCTAACATTACCATAGTTGTTTCTTCCTCCCTCCAACTCTCGATACTCCTACCATACTCTTTAACCTCTATTTCTCCAACCCACTTTTGGTTTGGCTATGCACAACCAATATATTGTATAAGCAAAACCTTGTAGTACACATATTTCTATACAACATATAAAAACCCTTTACGCCCTTATTATATGCTCAATATATTATTTCATTTTTTCCTCATTTTTTCTACCCCAATATGAATGTATGTGATATGGTATTGTTTTTTCAGTGAATCCCCGGTGAATTTTTGAGGTATTTGTTTAGAAATCTTTTTGAGGTATTCACATTTACTTATAGAGGTTCTTGAGGTATCTCAATTATTATGTTGCGCCATATGTGCATTGCACCATTTAACAAAAAAAATTGTAACAATCATTGGTAGTCAACCGAGAGAAAAAATCTCATTCAAAGAAAGGAGGCTCTAATTACTGCCACCACTAGCCATTTCCCAAGATAACCTCATTCCCAAAAGGTCACTTTCTACCGAGATAACTTCATTCCCCACAGTAAATGCCAGTCAGCCAAGGGTTCAACTATCCATGAGAATTTACAGTGATCATGATCTAACACAACTCAGAAACATAACGTTGTTCATATATCACTTTCACATTGTACTATCATTGAAATATAACATTGCTCATGATTCCTAGTGCTACTCAGAAATGTAACACTGTTGAGAAATGTAGAGTTGTTCATATATCACTGTCACATTATATTACCATTTTAATTCAATGCATACATTAATGTCGATTTTAACAACAATGCTTAACAATCTTTTTGATATTATCATTGTCACTATTGACAATCTTGTCAACATTAACAATGATAACTATATTAATGATGATGTCGATATTAACAACCTTGTCACATTTTATCTTTCTTCCACCATTAAAGTTGATATGATAATAATGCCACCCATAATGAAAATATTTCTTGTTACATTTAATTTTGTTGATACTGACAACATTGCGATATTGCATGTGAGTTTGTTAATGATAATAATGATGTTGCTCCATAGGGAATGATAACGTTGCTCAGAAACAATAAATGACGCTCTGAAATAATGACGTTGCTCCAAAATTATAATGTTGCTTCCTAACCTACCCACTGTAACATATAATGCATGAGATGGCCACTTTCATGTATCACGTCACTCTGTATTGTATTAGTGTATAATGCTTCTCTATAATGTATCAATGTATAATGCATGGTTTGCAGTGTATCAATGTATAACATTGCTTTGTAGTGTATCATTGCATAACACATTAGCATGAGTTGGAGGTAACATCTATAATGCCCAACAGATAACCGATTGTTATTTACACTATATCACTACATCAGAGCAAGACTTATACCACTCACATTCCATGCCCATCATCCACATATCTGATACCAAGATCTTCGAAATAGTTGGGAGTCGGTGAGGAGTTCCACCATGATAACATCCATTTTCCACATATCATGGTGAAGGAGGAGTTCCAGTGCTCGATAGGGACATAGTTGCAAGCGCACCAACCCTTGTAAAATATGAAAGCAAATGTTGTGCATGCTGTTCTCTGAGAAAGGATGGTCTCTACATGTTTTGATGATGAGCTTTGAAAGATCACAGTCCATATGGTTAAATACCATAAATAGATTTCTCTTGTCTTATATAACTTGTTGTAGCCTAATTACTATGCGAGATTTCTGAAATATAATATATTTTTTCTTCAATAGCATGCAACAATAGCCTTTTGTTCAACATATCGTTTTTATGCATATTTTCTTAGGTTTTTTTTTTGAATGCCCAAGAATTGCATGTTCTATTTGAATTTGAATTCTATGGTTTAGAATAGTTATAATCTTTTAAAGTATTGATTTGTCATTCGAAACCTCATGAGATGGTGAATCGTTATCTCATCTTCATCTTCCACTCTATTCCTAGTGTTTTTCAAGAGGTTTCTTTTATTAATGATACATACACTTTAGCTCTTTTTACATCCAAATTTTTGTGTTCAGAATAATGAAGCTGAAGGATTTAAAGAAAACTTAGTGATGCAATGAAACTAGTACAAAATTTATTTTTTTGCTGGAATAGAAGTCTTCACATGAATATTGCGAATGATTAGGTCCTAATATAGATCACATGATGCTTCATTATGAATGCATAAATAAACCAAACATAAACATATATAGAGTCTACTCCTCTGCTTGATGGAAATATATTGAATGGCTCTCATAATTTTATACACTAGATGTTTAATTGGGATCATCATAATGTACACTGATGCATTCAAATAATGAAATATTTTGAGAAAAAATGATGATGCAATTATACAATAGTTTGTGCCTAGCTTTCAATATGATTTGAATAGATATGCAATTGTCTTAGTAGCACTAGTACTATGTATACTTGTAGAAATTTATTTACATGTTTATGCATCAGATATATATGCATGAAGGAAAAAAAATCATTGAAGAATGGACTTTTGAATGGTGAACCTGATTGATGTTGATAGCTCGTAGAGAATATGACTTGATTTCCCACTTTGATGATTTTCTTATTCTCGTTGCTTCTTGAATTGCTTCAAATTCTTCTCATGATCATAGGCTTTGCGTTCCTCTGCATTACTCCTTCTTTCTCCTATAATCTCCCCATTACGTCATGCTAATTTTCATATACTTTGCAGCCTTTTAGGTTCTCCTTTTGAAGTAGCATTAGTGAAGAGAGTCTATAGGTACTATCCCTAGCTTGTTTCTCTGATATTCAAATGGTTATTTAGTAAAGGGGTTTTGTAAATATGTCTATTATTTTTTCCCTTTTGGGTATGTACTCCATTTTCACTTTTTCTCAGCAAATTGTTCCTTATGAAAGTGGTAGTTTATAAGGAAATGTATAGTCTTTGAATCGAGCATAGGATATTTTAAAATTCTTATTGCACTTGTGTTGTCACACTTGATAGATATAGATTCATTAAAATTTATCTTCATGTCTTGCAGTGTTTGTTTCATCCATAATACTTGAGTGCAATAGGCTACAACTGGTATGTACTCAGTTTCTCAATTATGTAGAGACACTGATATTTATTTTTTTCTTAGTCATTCCCCCAATGATTCTCCTAGGTAGAATGCACCACCAGTTGTACTTTTTCTTTCATACACACAGCTCACCCAATCTGCATCTGTGTATGTTGTTAAAGTAAAATCCTTACCTTTTGGATGCAACAGACCATAGCCTGTAGTCCCCTTCAAGTACTTGAATACTCTTTTCGTTGCTAACAAATGGCTTTGTTTGGGTGTTGATTGATCCTTTGCTACTAATCTAATCGCAAACATTATGTCAATTTGAGAAGATGTTAGGTATAATAGACTTCCTATAATAGATCTATATTGCTTTTGATCCGCATCAAGTGAGTCATCATTTACACATGGCTTACATCACATAGTCGTGGGGGCTGAGACAGGTTTACAATATTCCATTGGAAATTTTTTCAACATATATCTTAGATATTTATCTTGAGATATGAATATGCGTTTAGGGTTTGTGTAGAATCTGGAGCGCTTGGTAGAAGGTAAGTTCTCCAATCATACACATTTCGACCTTAGTCTTCATCTCTTTAGCACACGATTCTACTAGATGATGTTTATTGTTTCCAAACATAATATCATCCACGTGCACAACTATAATGAGTAACTCATCTTTATCAGCCTTAATGTATAGATTACTATCAAATCCTCCTCTCCCAAACCCCTATTTTTAAAGGTACCTATCCAGTCTAGAGTAAAACACTCGAGGTGCTTGTTTAAAACAATATAGTTCTTTATTTATCCTGTAGACATAATTAGGATTATCTGTCAATGATAAAATTTTAGGTTCTTCCATATAGACTTCTTCTTCAAGATCATCATTTAAGAAATAAGATTTCGCATCCATTTGATACACCTTGAAATCATTGTAGCATGAAAAGGCCAAAAACATCCTGATTGTCTCCAATCTCATGATTGGTGCAAAGGTCTCTTCATAATCAAATTATTCTATTTATGAGTAACCCTTACACATGAGTGTGGATTTGTTTCTAACAACTTGGCCCTGTTCATTCATCTTATTTTTTAATACCCATTTTGTGCCAATGATATTCTTTTTGACAGATCTTGGTGTTAGTTCTCAAGTCTCTTTTTTCCCAATTTGATCTAATTCCTTGTTCATAGCATCTATCCAACTTTTTTCTTTACTTTCCTCCTCAAATTTATTTCACTCTATCTCTAACAACATGGCTATATTGACTTGCTCAAATATTTCTGCTAGTTGCCTCCTTCTTTGTACTCCTTAACTTTTATCTCCATTAATTTGGTTTTCAAGGTGATTATTTTGAGTGTATCTTGAAGGTCATTTTGGATGAGTCTTAACATCGTCTAATTCTTCACCTTGTACTTCATTCTCCTTATTGATATTATGATGATGATATGGAGGATTGATAAAACCTTTGTTCTTTTTCTTATTGGGTAACTCTTCTTTAACCTTTACATCTGTGGATTCCACAATCTTATGTAGATTTGTTATAGCACCAATATCCCTTATTTTTTGATGAATATCAAAAAAATATTCCTTCATGAGATCGAGCATCAAGCTTACCCATCTTTTAATCATTATTTTTCATATAACATTTAGTTCTGAATACTTTAAAATGCTTGATTGTTGTGGGTTTCTGTGCCATAGTTCATAAGGTGTCTTATCACAATTTCGTATAAGATGTGCCTTATTGAGAATATGTACAATTGCATGCACCACTTCTGCCTAAATGGTTTGAGCAATGTTTAGTTCTTGCATCACAGATTTGGCTATTTTCTGAACATACCTTTTTTTATCTCTTTGTGACTCCATTTTGTTGTGCTGGGTTTGGAATAGTATATTGTTGTTTTATCCCAAATTCATTACATAGGCCTTCAAACTCATCTAATGTAAATTCACCTCCTATGTCTGAATTTATGAACTTTATCTTTCACCCTATTTGAATTTCCTCTAATGCCTTAAATTTTTTAAATTTCTCAAATGATTCTGACTTATTTCTGAGAAATTTCACCAATGTTAATCTTGAATAGTGATTGATTACTAGCGTGAAATATTGTTCTCCTCGTGCTACTTCTATTCTAGGTGGCCCGCATATATCAATATGAACTAACTGCAATGCCTTACTTCTTAATAGTTTATCTTGGACTTTGAATGATGCTCAGGTTTGTTTTCTCACTTGACATGACTTGCAGATAATGTTTTAAAACTTTTTTATTGTTGGTAGACCTCTGATTGCTTTCTTCTTGCTAAGTCTGATCATGTGATCAAACTTGAGATTTCCCAATCTCGTATGCCACAGCTAGGATTCATCTTGTTGGCTGATGTAGCATTCCTCACTCTCTTCATTCAATATATATACATTATTCTCAGTTCAACCTCCCTTATCCTGAACCTTCCCTGTAGATGTTGACCTTATTATAGAGTGTTGAGATCTAAAAAGAACACCATAGCCTTTGTTGCACTTCTAAATTACACTATTTTTTTTTAGACCATCTATAAATAGTACATCTTAAGCCTTTCCTCTTCCATTGTTCAGACTCACTGCACTCTTTCCTCTAATTCTTCCCGTTTCATTACTAGCGAATGTGAAATTTCTAGTTTTATTTTTATTCATGGGAACAAACCTGCTTTTATCTTTATCATATGTCTAGAGTAACCACTACCCACATGCCATTTATTATTTTTATCTTGAGAATACAAATATAAGTCACACTTGTCAGGTTTCTTTTCTTCTACCTTCTTTCTCTAGTGCATTCATCCAATTATTTTTAACATATTATGAGATGTTAACCTATTGTCTTGAAACTTACATTCATATGACTTGTGCCCATAGTTGTGACAATAGAAACATTCAATGATATCAAGGAGAGGAGAAAATACATTTTTGTCTACATTCATATTTGTTTTAACATTTGTGAATCCATTCTTTCTCATCTTAAAATTTCCAAAACCAATTCTTCTGACATAGTCTATAGAATTTATGGCTTTATGTCAATTCTTTTTACATTAATGACAATATACATAAAACAACTATATGTACTTGGCAGTGGATGTTGTTTGTGAATGTAACAATATTGACATATGATAATCCTATCTTTTGAAGAAGTGCAATTTCCTATAGGTTGTGTATTGATTTTCCATTTCTTTTTCCTTATATGCTATACTGATAGTGTTCCTTTACATTTGTTCACTTGATGTTGCGGTGTTTCTCGAATTTTTGTTCTTAGATTGATGTGATTTGCCATCCTCTCTCCTAGAATATTTTACAAAGGCAATTGTCCATTTATCCTCTGCCTTAGATGTCTAGGATTGTGTTTCATAATCCAACCATGTCTTTATGAGTGGAGACCTCTGAGAATTCAATATCACATCCAATTTTTTAGATCCTTTTATTTACTAAAATTTTACGTTTAGTGTAGTTTGAGCTTTCTCTAGCTTTTTCTTTAGACAAATTCTCTTTTATCTACTGCAATAAAACTTCTACCACCTTATTCGCTTACTTCAAGTTCAAATTTCAACTTTATAATATCTTTTGAATTTGATTGTTCCTTTACATATTTTAATAAGATCTCTTTCTGCTTTCTATTCTTTAGTTTAAGCCTTTCTATTTCATCTAGCGCATTTATTAACTCCCCCTTAAGATCTGCCTCACCTTCTTCTTCTTCTTCATATTCCTCGCAGTCGTTTTCAAGTTCTTCCAAGGCGATCAATATAAATTCACTCGTTCCATCTTCACTAGAGGATTCATTAGGAGTTTCAGATCCACTACTATCTTCTTGAGCATAGAAATGTTTCTTTTATAGTTGTCTCTCTTTCTTCATTTTGTTAGGCTCGTTAATCTTTTTCCCTTAAAGTTAATTTTCCTCTTCCTTAAAAGTGATTTTTTATGCATAATTTCCCACTCTTCCACAATTAAAACACTTAAATATAGGTTTCCCTTTATACCTACATGTGCCTTTCTTCAACCTTCTGATGAATTTTGCTTCTTCTTCATCAAAAGCTATGGATGACCGCTCCTTCTTCTATGGGATTGTCTCACTTGAAAGCTTCCTCTCTACTGGTTGCCTTCCCTTTTGGAATTCTCATCTCATATGTTGTCAAAGAGCCACGTAGTTGAATCCATTCAAAGTATCAAAGTTTGTTGTTTCTTTTATTGCTGAAACCTTAAGATTGAATTTAGATGGTAATGACCTCAAAATTTTCTAAACTATTACACTTTCATGGATTGTTTCACCTAGACACAACATGATATTTACAACTTCATCAACTCTCAAACTAAGTTCTACACACTTGTAATTGGTTCATCCTCATCTTTTTATCTCCTTCATGAATATTTTCTAATTTATCCTAAATATCTTTAGCTATGTCACAATGCATTACTTTGATAAATTCAGACTCACATAGACCACTCAGAAGTACATTCATAGCTTTTTCATTAGCTATAAAATTCAATTTGGAATCCTTGTCACCAATTGTTTCATTTGGTTCTTCATAAGCCATTAACACAATAGACCAAACTTCTATTCCTAGAGACATTAAATATGCCTTCATTCTTACTTTCCAGAAGGCATAGTTTGTGCTAGTAAATAGAGGGGCTTATTTGTTGAAAATCCTTCTTGACTAGCCATTTTACTTACTTAGGACCTCCTTCTAGTTGTTAGAATTCTACTAAAGAAACATTCCTCTGATACCAATTGATATTTAACATGGGAAATTACCGAGAGGGGGGGGGTTGAATCAGCAATTTAAATTCTTTATTTTCCTCAACTTAGTCTTCTTCTTTTGCAGTTAATTATTTATGGTTGTTCTTCATAATTATTGAATTCCTTTTGCATTTTTCAAGGAGAGAGGTTGCGGATTTGTTTACCAAGAATTCGAAGCATTCACACAACAACCACGAATTAAACATACGAAGACACCAGATATAAGTGGAAAACCCAATGGGAGAAAAACCACAAACTTTAGGCTAAAAGGAATGTGACAACAAGCTACTACTCATTTTTACGTGAGATTAATGTATGCTCCAACCTACAAGAGGCTCCTACCTCAAATAAGGCTCCAACTCTGACAAGTTTTCTACAACTTGCAACCCACTAGAGGCTCCTACTTGAACATGCTACAACATGTTATTTTTCAAGCTGCAACTTAAATTTATCATGTCATAAATGATGATTACCTCATATCCAACTCGGTTGTCAAATTTTCTATTGAAATTCTTCTTCGTTTCACTCTTATTCTCTTCTTTTACTGCTCATTCTTTCTTTGATGAAGAACACACCCATTAAAAATAAGACCACCAATTTCATTCTACATTGTATTTTTCATAAACAAGCTCTCTTGGTTGTTTGTATTCTATGGAGGAATATGAAATGAACCATAGTACCTTGCACCACCAAATTTTCTCACAAGCTTGCATTTTCATTTTAAATTCTAAAAATTATTTGTAAAATAAAATAGAGAAGAAGTAATATTGCATTCAGTAATATTTACAAGAGAAAATATAGTTGGATTTTCTACATTTTATGTTCAAACAAATATATGTATTTCAACATTTGTCTCAATGTTTAGCCTTCACATTGGTTAACATATCTTTTGCACTTCACATCACTTCAACCTTTTATATTCAACATTCAAAATTTATGTACATTTTTGATTTAACATAAATGATCATCAGTGAGCTTAGTGACATCAATAACATTTATCGACATTAATCAATCAACCTAGCTTGACATAAATGCAAATATTGCCAACATTCTCATGATTTATAAAAGTACTATTAAATATAAAAAGAAAGAAAAAAATTATGTGAATATGTATGGGCACACTTTGGGATAACAAGGAGCATTATTTCAAGCAAGGATACTTGGTCAATGCATGTTGAACTACATCGTGCAAGAAGATGGACCTAAAATTAAAGAGGTAAACAAAATTACATTAATCGATAGATGGGTATATGAAAATACTCACTAGGACGTTGGTGAAACTTTTCAATCATTACAATTACAAGCATACAAAGACCTAGAATGAAAACTTGATATATATGCAAAATTCTTATAGCATAGGAATCAATGCTTCTACTAGAAAATCCCCTTTTTAAACTGGCTTTGGCTATTTTCCACCTTCACCTTTGGATATTGTATATGGATAAAAATGATAGGTGAGGGAGAATATCACTGGGGATGCATTAAGAGTAGAAAAAAATATTGAGAATATTAGGTGTTGACAGTGCTGGACACACCAACATGTTAGGGGATCTCCGCGGTAAGGTGTCCCAACATTGGGTTGTATGGTATCACCTTAACTGCGGTTTTGCATAGAGGCAAGTAAGATGTATATGTTGGTAGCAAGTGTGTGACATATGCAGTAAGTCAAGGAAGGTGCGTGAGTTATTATAACACATGGAGGGAGGTTGAGTGCACCCCTTGGAAACATGTGAAAGAACGTAATTAAGAAGCGAACACACAAGCTAAGATGCATCATAAACTGGAAGGTAAGGAAGCTAGAAATGAAACATAATGGTTAAACCAACAACAAATTTTAGTAATATTCATACATACATATAAAAAAATAGCTACACATGCATGAGTAAGCAAAAATATACATATATCATTTAGAGTAAACAAGATAGTTGAAATACAATACTACATATGCATGAAATGTGTTGGCTCTGTTATATTAAGAAGTGTCAGATCTAGTTAGACAATACAACCATGACATCTTCCTAAAAGCTAACTCTTGCCTCCGTTGCATTTGGGTGCAATGATACAACTCCTCTGTCAAATCATCTGATAACATGCGCATGGTCATCTTCAATTTGGCAGTACCAGAAACACAATGATGCATAGTGTCTGTGATGATTGCCAAGTGTTTTCTAGTGGTCGTGCTACAATGTTCAACCCTAGTTAGAATTAGTTCTTGTCTTCGTCTTGATGAGTATGCCAAATGGGTGGGATCGCATGCATGCACACAATGACATGCATGTGATAAAAAACACTACTTACCTTGTCTGTTCCATGCTAGATGTTGGGATGGATCTATAACTTGTACAGGCAAAGTTTCATCAATTTGTACATGTTGCATCCCATGTTGTACCTGTTCATGCTCTTTTTCTTCCTTGGGTCATCGCTTCATCACCTACAACTCTTTCACTGTTCCTTTCTCTTCCCTTGTGCGATCTTATTATCGTGCCATCACCTAAAAGCCTGAATCTCCAAAGCTGCTTTCATCATGAGTGGATTATCTTTGAAATCATAGCTTTGCTCTACCTCTGTGTTGTCAAGAACCTTCCTCTTGCATTGGTTTCATGCGCGTGTGCTTCCCTCTGCTATTGTTGATGGTGTTGCTCGCTGTGATGTTACTACCATATTATCTTGATTTCCTTGTATATGAAAAAGTTGATGTCTTCACAGGTAGGAAAGCTCATAGACACTTTCTTTGCTACAACCTCCATTGTGCTCTCAACAATGTCCTTTGACTATGCTCCCCTAAAGGCGTCTGTACTTGTGCTGTTGAGAGACTGAAAAATACCTATGATTCCTGGAGACTAGGAAACACTCATGGCAAGCAATCTTTTAGTCGAAAAATAAAACAAACTTGATGACTAACTTGCAATATACTTGTGTTATTGATTATGAATGTTTACACAATTTCCACTGAGATGTTTCGAGACTGACTACTAAAACTACGTAACGCATGGTCCAGGCCTCTAGGAGGATGACTGATTATTAGAACTGTGCAATGCATGGTCCATCCTGGCTTGCTAGGGACTGAAACTGTGCAATGCACAATTTCAATCAGGAGTGACATGAAACTTGCAAACTACATTGAACAGTTTTTGGGACCAGCAGGACACTTCATCCAATAATGCACAATGCAAGCCTAGAAGTTAGTGTTGGGCTAGACTCACACAATTTTTGGAGGGTAGGCAGAGCCTTCACTTCTAGAATTGTGCAATGCTAGCTGGGTAAGGAATGGTCTAGGCCAAGGTAGCCCAGACCGGTGGACTGATGACTGAAAACATGAGAAGTCTGAATGCATAATGAGATAAGTGCAAATAAGAGTGAATGATTTTGAATGTAAACATTAAGTGTAGGATTTAGAAAATGGGAAATCATGCATGTGTGTGAAGTGAGTCGCCACAACGACGATTATCGGTGCAAAAACAGTGCCATGCATGCGACAATAGTGAGATGTGAACAAAAATTGAAACGATGCTTCTATATCCTAACATGCATCAAAACAACAACAAGCACTCACTAAAATCAAGCAAACAACACTCACACAAAGCGAAACAAGAAAATTGATTGAAACACAATAGAAGACATGAAAAGTGGGTTTACCCTAAAAAAATTGAGTTGAATGCACCAATGAATCATAGATGCGATGTGGGATGTAAGAGCTACAAGATTCGTGTGAGGAATGAACATTGTAATTTCTGGAAAATTCGTTTTGATAAAATCGAGGTTGTGATGTGCATGGCACAAATCTAGAAAAAGTGACACTTGGTGGAGGGTTTTTGAATGATTCTTGCATGTAACCTCTAGCTGCTAAAAATAGATCATCGAATCAAGGGATACATTTTTGTGCTACCTTGGGAAAGGAAATCCATGGATGAAAATTAGCTTTTCTCGGTCCCAGAGGGAACCAGTCAAACTAAAGGCACATGCATCACTCTGTGAGCCTGGGATGAAAATCTATACAGTTTTTCAGCTGAGCAGAGATGGTTGTCCGAGGGGGATTACACATTTTTAGGGAGGAATAGGTAAATGTTTTCCAAGATTACACAATTTTTGGATTGAGCAGTTGTCTTGTGTCAGATTTCACAATTTTCTCAAGGAAGCTTGTGTGAACGAATTGTGCAATTTATAAGCCAGTTGTTGTAGGTTTTAACCCCGTACAGAAATTAACTGCATACGAATTCTAAATCACAGGAAAAATAAAAATGCGAGAGCATAACACATAAAACACATATACACAGAGATTTCCCACTGGATCTCAAGACCGAGACTACCAGCTTGATTTTTCATTATGTTCCTTTCAATGTTACAATACATATTTATACATGCCGAAGCATCCAATACCATGGACCGAAAATCCATCACGTCCAATACCATGGACCAAAAAACCATCGATCCAATACCATGGACCGAAAACCATCGCGTCTAAAAAACATGTGCGAAAATCATGCACAAAACCATAGGTGGGTCCGCCCAACCTAACATACGTTCCAAAACCAAAATTTTCCGGGGCGCTGCCCTGGACCTCATAAAGTGGGGTTACAGGTACCCCTCAAACCCCCTGTTAACTATGTGGAAAGAATATAACACAACCCAACATTTTCCACTACTTTCAATTTTATCCACAATGTTTTCTCATTATTTTCTCTTGGTTTCTTTGATGCTTAATCATATTGCTGCTATAGGGATGACTTTCACATCCTTTAGATCCTAAATTTCCATTCCCTCCCATGGTTAGTCCACCATGTCCCTCCTTTGTGGACCCCATCAACACTGTTTATTTCCCCATTAAGCACTCTTTGCTTGGAAATAATTTGTCGTAGAGTTGCACCTCTTTCCAATTCCTAAAATCATGCAAATATTTGTAATTAAATTTTGAAGTCCAATTCTTAAGCGAGAATTTAGAGAATATGAGGTGCCTTCAAGCTTCCTAGACTCAAGCTCATGACCCAAAAATGTCACTCATCTATAATACTCTGCCAACATATGGAGTAGGGATTTTTTTCATTGAAAATAAAACAAAAGGCTAACTCACCAGATAGCATAGTTGGTCTTTCAAATTCACTGAACATTTTCTCAAGGTTCTAATGCAATGATGGAAGAGGATTTAGTCAATCAAGAGATAATGAAGCAAGGAAAAAACACTATTAATCTAAAACATCTCACAGGAGATAAACCATTGGTCAATTTAAATCCAAAATTGTAATAATTGACAATTATTAGGTGTTTTGTAAATTACATAGTTCTCCTTAAGAATACTTATGTTATATTTTTGTAAGGGACAATGCTTCTCAAGAAGTTAAATTCCTCAAGCTCCTTTTCTTTCATAAGGAATGAAAAACATAGGAACAATTTTGTAATAGACAATATTGCAATTTGGCAGGAAGTCAAGCCACATCACATTTGTGAGAATCCTTTTTGCATGTAGACATCCTAGCTTTGTGGATGAGGGTTGGAAATATTTTGTTTGCATGTGTTGGTATTATCTCATCACACCCAAGTCATAACACTATGAATTCATGGTTGATCTTCTTGGCCATTATGGACATTTCAATAAAGCACTAGATGTTATAAAATTGATATGCTACTAAAGCCTAATTTGAGTGTTTGTGGTTAATTCTTGTAGAATCCACCACAATATTGAGCTTGGAGAATATTTTTTACAGTTCCTAATTTAGTTGGACCTTGAAAATCCTACACATTATATCTAGTTTTTAGATATCCATGTTGTTGTTATAAAGTGGAATAATGCAATAAAGGCAAGAATAATGATGAAATTTTGGGGGTTGAAGAAGGCTCCAAGATGTAGCTAGATTGAGATGAAAAATAGGGTTAATACATTCCTTGTAGAAGATATACCACACCCATTTCGTAGGAAATATATATGAAAATTGATGCATTTTCATAGGAAAATAATGAAAAATAGGAATATAATGATTGCAGTGTGTGCCCACGATGGTTTTTTAGAGACTATTTATAAAATGATTTTTTCGAGCATAAAGACGAACATATTCACTTATAATGTTATGATTACATGGTATTTCATACATGGATGTGGTAAGGGGGCAATCAAAATCTTTGAACAAATGGAACATCCACCTCAAAACCAAACAATGCCATATATTCGTGCTCTCTTTGCATATTGCCACATAGGCCTAGTGAATTAGGGCTGCAAATATTTTTATCGTTTGAGTAAACTTGATAGAATTACACCTGGAATATTATTGTTGTATGGTTGAACTCCTTTCCCAAGAAATATGTTTGGATGATGCAGAGTAAGAAGTGAAATACAGGAGTTGTGCCATAAGAGAAAATGGAAGGGGAATTAAAGAAAATGTTGTGACCTCCAAGAGTAAGAAAGTGAAACAAATCTAACGTCATCTCCATTTCAACTACCACTTGATTCCAAAATATCGTTTTGAGTACATGACTTGTTTTTTGTTAAATAAAATAAATAAAGTGCTTATATCATCATTTTGATTTAGTCTATTATTGATTATCACAATGGTCAATATGAAATTATTTCACTAGTAAAGGTAGCTAGTACTCTTATTTACAACAAAAGCTATAAAGTATTATTATCTATTAATATTGTTCCATTGAACTCCAATAACATATCTATAATACCACATCAATCAATGTGAGTTTTTAATAAGGGTATGAATTGGACACCAGATACCTTCCTACCAATGTTTATAAAAAATAATAACGGAAACTTCTCTCACATATGGCTATAAGTGGAAACATTTATGATTCATGTTTAAATCATCATGTTAACCAAAGCTAGTTAGGGATCCAACCACCAATTTAGATGGCTTGGTGAATGATGGGTCTCCTACCATTTGATATAATTCAAATCAGTCAACACTTATCAGTGTTGTTGTCATATTTGAGGCACATAATCTCAGTTCATAAATATTTGGTTGTAGTAATGGATTACAAATACATATTATAAGATAAATCCCTAATTAGAATACGATTTATTTTGAAGGGATAGAAAACATTGAACCTCCTACTAATTATGATTTCAGTTAAAATGGGTTTATTTTGAAGCAAAAGGATGTAGTAGATAACCAAATATGTGGCAAAAAACTATTTCTATTAAGAACTTAACCTACAACAAGTATTTTGGTATCTAGATATCAATTATAGACATCAACAACAACTTCAACTC
This sequence comes from Pinus taeda, assembly GCA_000404065.3. Classification (NCBI taxonomy): domain Eukaryota; kingdom Viridiplantae; phylum Streptophyta; class Pinopsida; order Pinales; family Pinaceae; genus Pinus; species Pinus taeda. Next base: position 113,182 of record APFE031375205.1, read on the forward strand.
ATGCCAAGTGGAAAACTATATTTAAGCAATCGGTTTCCCCCATAGTTGTATTGACCTTAATTGCATCAATTATCTAATTTTTTGCATACAAGTATCCCAATATATCAAATGAAGGTGATGAGAAAGAATTCACCTCTTTTACCAAGTACTAAGAAACATTTCAATGACAACATTTTGAATTGGGTCACCGATGCTTTAGTTGTTGGATTTTTGATGCCCCCAAATCCAAGTTTGATGTTTGATGTTGAAGGAATTAGATCTTAGGATAGTGTTATGATCAATACAATTTTCAATGTAAGAAATTTGGAAGGCACATGACCATAATCAACTAATGTAAAAAATAAAGTAAAATAAAAAATTATTATTATTATTCTTTTTTTTTATGATATTGAAGACACATAATTTCTCATTAAATAAAACTACTAGGAAATGGCATTAGTAGTATAAACATGAATCTTCGACAACTATGCACAAACACTAACTAAAATGGAAAATGAGTACTCCAACCTGCATCCATGAATTCAATGAGGTAGGAGCTTGTACAACCACATCACACATAGACTAGTTTTTAGTTGCATTTCCATTTTGTATATTTGCATAAATTGGTCAAGAATAAAAGTTTTTATGACTAAATAATATTTAAATAAATAAATAGACATATCAATATTTACAAAAAAACTAAAGTGAAATACATGAATGAGAATCTCTTGATTTCAGGAATAATTTATTCTCTAGTGAATAGAACCAACCACATGAATGTGGAAGCTCACTTGGCCCCCTCCCACCTTGCATCACTTCCAATTCCCCCTACCCAATTTATCTTTAGGAAAATAATTCAAAATGACATAGTATGATTCATACATAGAAAGTAGATAAACAAAAATTTAATATAAAGTTTTAATTAATTTATATTAATTACTATTACATGATATTACATATAATATTATTATATTTTGCAATTTAAATATTACATGATATAGCCCCAAGGGTTAGTTTAATTGGTCAAGTTCTTGTTGCTTAAAGCACCTTGCTAATGGGAGGTCACGAGGTCAATTCTCCTCGATGCCCTTGGGGTTAGGCTCTACTAATAATCCAACTAGAAGTGATCCCTTCGGGTGGATCTGCCTCAATATTTCTTTGAAAAAAATAAAAAATTACATGATATTTAATATAAATTAATATTTCTATGATTCATGCATAGAAAGTAGAAAAACCAAAATTAAAAATAAGTGAAACAAAGAATGTATGTGTACATATTTGGTTCTATACGTAAAAAACATATAAGATTCATGCATAAGAAGGTAGCAGAACAAAAATTAAGTAGCAACAAATAGTTTATATCAATAAATTTTATCATAAAAATATGTCTCATAATATATACAATCACTTCATTTTTTATTTCTTAGTTTGTATATTTCATAATTAGATCACCCATTTGTTGATCCCTTTTAGTTGTTTGGCCCTCTATTGGTGGTCATTGAATGTGCATGCCCTGTTATGTTCTACATCTAGTTAGGTACTCTCCACAATGTGCATTTGGCTATTACAAAGGGGAATCAACTGTAATAAAAATAAATAAATTTACATGGTTATTTTTTATTCATAACGTAGTTCATTAATATAATATCATTACAATGTTCTTTTTTAGGTTGACTAGTTGAGATCATTGGTTCAATTACCATGTGTTCCTCCTCTTGCCAAGCATCGTCATCTACATGCTCTACAATTGAAACAAAAAAGTTATAAGTACAACATTTACATTAAATACTAATATTGTAATCCATACTTCTAATTTTATATCCATAATATTATCATGGACGAACTGCACAACACCATCATTAGGCTACACTCCATCATCATAGGGCTAATTTCCACTACTAACCTCATTATTGTTGTTGCTCTCTTGCTTAAAATAAACATAGAAATTAATTTATGGGGGAAATCAATCATGACTATATTTTATAAGTAATTAACAATAGTTTTTTTTCTCACGAAAAAGACACCCGTAATTTTATTCATAAAAAATGAAGAACAAAATTACATTTTGTATATGCAAAATGCATTCGAGAAATATGCCTCATGGCAGCGAGCCATAGAGAAAAGAAAACAATTGATAAAAATATGGAGAAATTAACATATATCATTCGATGTTAAATTTGTGAAGAAACATTTAACTTCTCTTTTTTTCCTTTCTTTTTTTGTACTTTTTTCCATCCATCTGGGTTTGGATCAACTAGGACCAAATCCAGATCACATCTAGGAGATGACGGTGATTTTTTTTTGTCATAACTTGAAATCTTAGATACATGTGCTCCTTTAATGTCCGTCGTCCCATCAAAAACTTGGATACATGTGCTCCTTTAGTGTTCCCCATCCCATTAAACACCTAGATCTCAACTGTATTAGTGCCCATGTGATTGTGGGAAACAACTTCAGACCTAGCCTCAATACCACCTTATACGTGGTTACACTGGTGTGTTTTAACCTTTGCTTCAAGAAGACTATCTGTAATTTATTCTTCTTCATCTTTTGAGAGATGATGATCTGATACATGCCACTCCTTTGGCTTATGGACCGACCTTTTTTTCTTTTTTTGGATTCTTCTTAGCCTAGGAACAATAGTTCTGTAAGT
>APFE031375209.1:940-69438 GCA_000404065.3 Pinus taeda
CCTTGTCCATCTGTAGTTGTCATGCAGAGGGGCCCTGTCTGGAGGTTGTGGCCACCGTCTTCTTCTTTCCTTGAGGGCATATCGTCAGGAAAACAAATTTCCCAGTTTTGGAAATGAGCTTACTGCATTGTTTTGTAGTAATCAAAGAGATGGCAGTAGGCGATGCTACCTCTGGTATCCTGTACAACTGATTTCCCAATGTAATAATAACAACATGGGGCCTTGATTCATACACAACATCTCGCTTCCACAAGTATGGTTGTCCTAATAATACATCACAAACTTCAAGGGGAGCAATGTCACACAATACCTCATCTGTGAAGGGCTTGATGTTGTATGGAAGGCGACATTGTTGGCTCACGCAAAGATCCCGTCCTTGGTGCAACCACCCGATGGTGTACGATTGTGGATGTGCTGTGGTCGGTAAGCCCAACCGCTTCACAACCTCTGCCGAAATGAGGTTCTTTCGGCTCCCGCTATCGACAATGAACTATAGCGGGGAGCCCCTTACCCACATCTGGGAGTGGAAGAGATGCTCCTCCTCCTCTGGATCTTCGGGTTCATTTTTCTGGATATTGGCAGTAGCAACAGTGGCGTTGGGATCCGCATCAATAATCTACTTCCCTTTATCATTCCCCTTGTCGGGTTCTGATTCAGAGTCGGAACCTGCATCTGATTCTGAAACCCTTAGCTCAGCCACCAGTGACTGCTTCGCCCGACACTCAATTGTGTTGTGAGTGGAGCTCTTATGGAACTCACACCATTTTCCCGTATCCTTTTTCGGCTTTGCGGCACTGTTCTTTGCTTGTAGCTTTGGCGGGTTGTCTTGGGCTGCTCCACCTTGGCTTTGTCCTTTGTTCTGTGGTTTTGGGGCACCTTTCCCTTGCTTTGGATTCGCAGATCCAAAGTCTCACTTCTTTTGTTTAAACTCCTGCTCGACCTTGACGGCATATCGGTATGCTATGCCGAGAGAGGAGAGGTTCCAGAATTCCATTTCTTCCTGGATGTACTTGTGCAGGCAGCCGCGGTATTTGAGTATCAAATGCTGCTCTGAATCCTTGATACCCAACTTCGTGCGAAGAGTATGGAAAAGATTGGTGAACTCCGGCACATCTTGATCCCTTCCTTGTCGCAGTGTGGTCCACTTTATGTATTCATCCTCATAGCTTCCAACAGGGTAGTATTGCTCCTTAATGACCTCCCGGAATGAATTCCAGGTGGGTGCGGCTGAAAATAGCGATCCTGTAGTTTCATCCTTCTGCTCGCAGTATGTTTCCCACCAGTCCTTGACGTGAGGGGCTGCTTTGAGAAGGGCGAAAACAATCTTTTCCCGACTCAAAAATTCATGAACAGAAAAATAACCCTCTAGCAGATTTAACCATTTATCTACAGCATCTGCGTCTATCTCACCCTCGAATATGGGGATTTCAAAATTAACTTGTGCCTTAAAGGGCGTGGCATTTCCAGAGTAGCTGCTGGAAGCCGATGCGTCACTTTTGGGTAGCCGTTGAAGGATTTGGGCAAAGTTGTCCATCATCGCGTTCCGTTGTCGCTCGAGGGCTTCTTCCAGCAAGATTTTGATAGGATCTCCTGCTCCCTCGTCTTTCTTCTCATCCGCCATGGGAGGTCGTCGGGATTTGTGAGGCTGGTCTTGCAAAAGTTCGACCAGCTCAATCCCTAACTCCTTATATCCCGACCTCGTTGGGGACATCCAAAGAAAAACAGAGAAAAAGTAGACCGCTCTGATACCACTGATCCAGATTTAAACAGGAACGCAACAAATTACAGAGATAACCATATACACAAAGATGCAGCGGAAATAATACTTCATTTCATTAATGGAAAATACTGAAATATGCTTAGAACCAGAAATGGAAATAAACCAGCTAGGGCAATAGCAGCTTATCTCTGAGAAGAGATGTGTGGCTACATGCCTCTGAACTGTGTTACAATGAGGCTCGAAGGCCTATTTATTGTTGAGAAACCATTGAAAAACCCTTCACATTCCAAAACCTGACCCTGGAAGATGAAACGCCAAATTGTGGGCCCCGTTTTTGGGTAAGTTGGTACATCAACTTCCCGGGGTCGCGAATTGGTCGTCTTATCTCCGTTTGACGCGCATGATAGCCTGTTGGAAAGATCTCTCCAAGGACTATGACGGAAAAGACGATTTTTAGACAAAAAAATCGTTGGTGGTAGATTTCCCAAAAAACGTCGTTTAGGGCCTCAAAATGCCTCCGGAAGTTTAGGACCCGAAAAAACTGCTAAAAATAGTAAACTGTGCTATAATTAAGGAAACTGAAAGAACTGAAAGAAGCACTAGAGGGGATCCACGTGGAATTAGCGGGTGGCCACCAATATCCACCTGGATCAGTATCTGAGTGTGCAGACCCCTGTAGCTGAGTGCGCAGGGCAATTCGAGTCTGTAACCGTTGGAAACATCAATAAAGAGAAGTTTTATCATATTTTTGTGTATCTTTTTCTGTTTTATGTATTATTGGGTATAAATTAAAAATTTAATGTGTATTTGTTGCGCAAACTCATATGAATGTGCTGTATAAATAAATATAACATAAGGCATCCATTTACAGGAAGATAACTAACTGAGGTAGGAAGATAAGTAAGATCTCAGGTGTGACTTAGGGACATAGTGCAGAGCACTACTCCAACAACGCAGAAGCGCCACAGCCCCTGGTTAGGGTTGTGCGAAGGAAAGTATATCAGGGCATGAGGGACAAGGAAGTGCACAAAGTAACCAATGCGAAGAGATTAATAGTTGGACCAAATCAACCTCTCAGACATCTCAAGGGTGCAGAAACCTGGTTCCAGCACCCCCCCATACTACTTCGGGTGAGACCTCAGTCCGCACTCCACGGAATGTTGTTGAAAGGCCAGTAGTACAGGGATTTTTTTGGCTAATTAACTCTGAACTTGGGTCAGGCCCCAACAAGACAACACATCCCATGGAAAAGAATACTTGAGCATGGCAGAGACCCGATTCAGAGGGGGTTTGTCTTAGGTCCAGTGCGTGCAGTACTCTTTAGTTCTACCTAACCCATATAGATTTCGGTACTGGTAACTGACTACCAATAAGCTAAAGACTCGAATGCTCATGTGGGATGAAGGCACTTAATGACAAAATCTAGGGCATCATTTCCCTATAGGTGACGGTGCAAGCATGACACGAGCCTCATTACCATTACCTTGGTTATTTTTTGGCTGCTGGAAGGCATTGCCAGCTGTTTCGAAATGTTACCCCAAGACCCATCAGAAGATATCTATGCAAGGCCCAGTTAATTTGAGAGTGGACAAGATGATTAAGTGTACATATGATTTCTCATCATACAAAAAAAATAAAAACCTTTCTTTGTTTGCTTGATCACATCGTTTAAATTGAAGGAAAATAAACCATTTATATTTTCGATTTGTTGTATGTGTGTGATCCAAGTTCATTGATATTTATCTCCTTCCCTCACCATACACAAAGTAGCACAAATTTTAAATCGACACAATAGGCGACCCCACGACTCCCCATCAATCTAGACGTTTTTTAAACCTCCCCCCATTACCGAGAGGTGTGCTAGGACTCCCACCATTTAGGCGAATAGGATTTCATTCAACCACCATTATTGGGTCTTCCATTATTCATGCATCTTTGCTCATAACTTCTCCTCGGAAAAGTACACCCTTCACCACTCCATAAGGATCCCCACATGCTACCCCCTTTGGGAGCACACACACCTCTCCTTTGCATAGTTCCCAAGATACCTATCGAACTAATTCTCCTACGACATCCCCACACAGGACTTTGTTGCATATAGCTGTCGATAATCGTTTTACAATGACAAGTAATGCGCAGATCCCATTTTTATCTTTGCTAAACCTACCAGACTTAAGCAATCTAACTAATGACCTCATTTCCCATGGCCAAAATTGGTCAGCTATGCCCAGAAAGCTCCCTTCGGAAATTCCAAAATTCGAGGGAAAACAGGGCAAAGACCCAGGAAACCATGTCATGAAATTTCACATGTGGTGTTCATATAATAGTATCATAGAAGATACTATTAGATTACAACTATTTCAATGCACCCAATTGGACCCTTCATGAAATGGTATGTGGACCAGCCCTCTGCATCGCATAGGAAATTTAGCTCATTAGCTATTGCTTTCCTCACCTTCTTCCAACTCTGGGTCCACCACAATTCAGGTCTATAACTCCTCACCAACTTCAAACAAACACCCACTACTCACATCTTAGACCATCTCCATGAATGGTGAAAATGTTGTAGCCTATGCAAAAACTAGTTTGAAGATAAATTCATCCTAGACATATTCTTGAGATCCCTCACATCTAAAATCTCTAAGGACATGGAAAATTAATCCCTGCAAACCAAGGAAGAAGCCATTAGTACAACCCAATAGCTGGAGTTTATCTATACCCATTTTAGGTACATTTATCATGTGCTTCCAGATGCCTCATGCCTTCAAACTTATAAAGAGATCCCAAGCACATCTAATAATGATGACAGATTAATTGGGTACCTATCCCAAAATATCCACAAAAACAACTACAAAAACCCTAGGTATTCATTCAATGGCCAAGCATATGATGATATGCACAACACACCACCATTGCAACATACATGGTACTATAATGGTCAACCCGTGCCTACGCAGAACATAGTCAACCAGATTAACCAATACCAACCCCTGCAAGGAGGCTCATTTATTCCCCTCAAGGGATCCAATACTCCTTCAGGAATACGGGCATGATATTCACTCCCCTGAGTCAGTACATTAATCAGGGACAAGGAAACTAGTATTCTCCTTTCCCAACACAACAATAGAACATCCCACCAATGCTAAATAATTCACAGGTGAATCTAGTGCAACCTTCTCTCGCTTCACAATAACAATCGGAGGAACAACTGGATTCAGTTAATCCTTCCAACACTAATGAGAAAAAACTAAAAAGTAAGCCAAAGGGAGAACCCAACTGGGGGAGTAGAAATCAACAGCAACCCCAAAGGGCATTGGGAAGGGACAATCCCAACCCAAATCAAAACTAGGGAACAACCAGCAATAGCCCACAGAAACAACAAAAGAACACAAGTCTTTGGACTAATCATGCATGCACTATATGTGGGGAGTACGTTCACTATACCCAGCATTTTCCTCAACTACCTGATTTAAAAAGGATACAAGATAGTAGGGGGCAAGGCAATCAACAATTTCCAATGATGTTGGACCCCTTCCCCCATCAAGGAGTTATTAAAACCCAACAACAAACTCCCAAAACTCGTCCATCTCGAGGGAACCTCCATAACGCTCCTAATCATGATATTTTCATGACGGGGGAAGATATAATTTTACAAAAAGGAATCGAAGCTATGAAGCTCCCCTAGAGCCCAATTCATCCATCTCATCCAAGGAAATACCTACAGCATCATTGACCATCCCTCGACCTTCTATAGAATCCATGCCTAAAATGGTCAAAGGACCCTTACAGCGTGCATGACACAACTTGAAAGCAGCTCATAGCTACATCATATTCGATGACTTCACATAGTCACCATCATCTATGTTAGGACTAGAGGTCCTGGAAACATGCCCAACCTAGTGGAAAGCCTTACTTTCCACTCTAGGCACAATCAACCCACATGATTCCCTCCTAATGGTCTTTGACTTGGAAAAAGATACTCCATAGCTAACCTCAGTCGTCGCTTTCTTGTCTCAGTCCAAAATATCAACATCCATCATTGCATATTCAATTAAGGGGCTTACACATGTATCATTTCCAAATCCGTTTGGAAGAAATTAGGATCCCTTGAACTTAAGCCTTCTAACATAACGCTCAGGTAATAATATGGACGCTCTTCAGCCCCCGTCTGTTTATACCCTAGTATGCTAGTTAAGTTGGCTGGAAAAAATTTGTTAATAGACATTGAAGTACTAAACACCCTATTGGATTACAACATCCTATTGGGCTAAAGCTATATGTACGAAATGCTCATAGCCACCTCATCGGTGTTCAGAATAATGATGTTTCCCCATGAGGAAAAGATCATTACCATTGATCAACTCACATGCTACGAGAAGGAAACCTTACCCACAACAGATGGAATATTTCCCTTAGTCTCATCCTCCCATGAGATTATCACTACTTACACTGAGCTAAGCTCGAGCTAGTTTAAGCCATCAACTCTCCTAGGAACATTCCCAGGAGACCCTCTGATAAGACAAGAGCTTGTCCCAAATATCAAAGCATTAGTGTGCATGATGTCTTCGTCAAACACCACCCAAAAGCAAGAACTAGTTTTGGACAAGAACAATGATGTTGTTACCAATCCAAATCTCTTGCCTAACTCTATCATAAATACTCCCTTCTTATATCCACCACCATGTTTTGTCTCACACCAAGTCATCGCAACACTCACATTTCCTGACATAGCCCTCGCAATACCAGATTGGTATTTGGCCACCAATTCCATTCCATCTAGCACAAGTTACATTGTAATAGGGGTAGTCCCTATTCCTCCTAAGGACAATATGGCACCCCATATATCACATACCCAGGTAGCGCCTACGCCACAAGGAGTGTCGATACCAACACCAGCTGAGGAAAAACAAAAGGATAATAAAAAATGTAAAAATACAGAAGCCCCAAATGCTCCCTCCTCTAGGGTTCCTCAACCTTGTGCCTTGTGTGAAACCATAGGGGACCCCACAAATAAGTGCCCCGAATTAAAAGATCTCAAATCTCTACTACATGCCCCAAAAGAGCCTGTAAACCCTTCAATCCCTATCGAGAAGAAGAACACACCCACACATCTTAAAGAATTATGCACCAATCACACATGTATCATCTGTGTAGAGTACGAGAATTATACCCATCATTGCCCCAAAGTTCCTCGATACTAGGATATGTTAGCAGTGCTCACCCAATCCAATTCCCCATTACTCTCCACAGAGGATTTTTCCAAAAATATTTTTTACATCGTAAGAGAATAAGCTTCTTGCTTCTCTCCTTCAACAGGTCCAACAACCTCCACCCATGCTCAGAGGTGATCTCAACATACACATACCACACTGTCACCTACTTGTGCTTTGTGTGATGCATTAGAACATTTAATCAACCAATGCCTTGATTTATGGGAATTCAACCGATTATATCCAATTCCCTACATCACCCAACCAATGTGATCAAGGTACAGGTGTCATGCTTGCCAAATTTTTCATGGAAACCATCACATGAGACATTGTCCCCATATTTCTCAATTTTTTCCATTGTTAGCATTCATGCAATGATTTATCGCGGAAAATTAAGATTTGGCCGGAGTAGAGACTAAACCGCCACATCATTCACCACCCACTGGGAATGAAGCATTTGGGTTCGTTCTATGTGTCTTTGAGGAGAAACAACAACCAGCAACAAAGCAGGGTCTATGTCATCTTATCCCCCCTCACCAACACCATACAGATCATACTTTCTATAGGGTAGTTAAGCATCAACACCCCATACTATGAGGCAGGAATGTAGAATCTGTACTAATACTACTCATAGAAATGAGGCATGCCCCATGTTACATACATTTCGACATCATAGGATTCAAAACTAGCATCCTATGGAAGAATCCATTATTTCCCCTTGTGCACCAACAAGAATGAAAGAGATTCCTCCTAGATAGCCAGAGTCACCCATAACTAAGATTCTGCCTATTGAAAATAGAAACAAGAAATGTTAAAAATAACACCCATAAATTCCAATTTAATTTTTCCTTGAATGAAATTGAGAATTAATTTGTAATTCTTTTCTCATAACAACTTGTAATAGTTAATTAAGTTAAGTTGACTGAGTTAGCTTAGGAATTTCGAGTTGGAAGTTTATTTGGAGTCATGTAAGTGTGATCCCTAATTTTTAGGGGTCTAGATTGAGTTTATTGGAGTTGTAATTAGATAACTCAGTTTGATTGAGTTATAGATAGTTAAACTAGTTCTAACTATTTGTGGAACTAGTGGAGGTCTACTATTGAGTTGGTGCACTGGTACATCCTTAGTGCTACTCCATCTTGTTGCACAAAAAATTGTCATCTTGACATTCTGCAATCTTTGTGAGTCCATTACCACTCATACTTTCCTCCTTTGCAAGTCTTAAGCCTCAGTTCTTCATATAATGCCTTGAAAATTAGAGAAAGCCCTCAAAAGTCTCTAAAACTCTGGTTCCGCACTTTCTCTTAGCATTACCTGCGGTCCCGCACCTATTGGTCATGTCTCCTACGCACCTGAACGCTCTGTCTCTGTGTTATGGGGCAGACCCCTGTAAAAGTTAAAAAGGCATAAGTATATTCTTAAAAACTCACTTTGATTCATTTCTAGAAGCTTCTAGAAGGAACCTTGAGGTGGCAAGTTCGCTCCTTTAAGGTTCATGCATCCCATACCTTAAGGAGCTAACCCCTTGATGTGAGGAGCTTATCCATTTGAGGAAGGACTCTATCCCTTCATAGGTGGACCTGTAACCTCCTTCCACTGCACTATAAAATGAAGCATTGGGCTGGTTACTAGGGAGGGAAAAAGTTGAATATTTTTCAGGTGAAATGCTGCTGGAACTTAGTCTTCTTAATTGAGCTTTTATGAGGAGAGATTACATACCTCTTTGATCTCATTTGGAAGAGTGCAAGGCTTGTCAAAGTAAAGGAAATTCCTGTTTCGGACCCTGGGAAGAGCTTGTTCAACATCAAAGTTGAAAAGGTTGTAAGGTTCTTCTACTTCAAAGTTAATACAAATAAGTTTGTTTTTCTCAATAAGTTGTTGTTTTATGGTTTATTTTATGGATTCCTTGATCACCATAAGGGACATGATTTATGATATTAACTATGCAGGTGCTATTTGATGTTTGCTTGTTTTTTATTGTAGGTTCTCAAAAGGAAACTCTTTCGGACAGTTGAAGGATGGTTGCTATAAACTAGCATTGGACTTAAGGTAGGGTCTAAATACCTCTATAGTTTTTATTTATGAATCGCATATGTTTAGATAAATATAGATTTTCTTGTCTGCTTGTTGCTAGACTATCTTCTGATACTAGGGAGATCGGTATTGTCTGCAAGATTGATTTATCCTACCAGCAAATTGGCGACTCCGTCGGGGAACTGAATTTGGTTTTTGGTTTTCCTTTTTCTTTGACTTGAGAAACTTGTTCTCGTTTCTGGTTTTTGCTTGATGTGTGTTGGATTGGATAGTTTTTAGAATCTGGATTATTTTATTTTTTTTCAAAGTTTTCAAGGGACTGCACTTTCTCTTTACAGACAGTGTGGGCATTTCCACACTCATCCTTTAATACACAGAGCAGTACGCATCTAGTTTGTTTGGAAGCCTACGGACCCTATAAAATTTAAAAAAAAAAAAACCTAAAATGTTTTCTTCTAGTTAAGTTTAGGTTTCATTTATGACTTTTAGTTTTTACCCAGATCTGCATGTGTTCTGTCAAAAATCTCTTGTGAATAAGTTCCAATGGTATTTTTGTTTTAGACAATTTTCTAGAAGTTTTGCATGACTGGAGTGGTTTTCACTTGGTCTCTGTAGTGACTCAAAGATCAGAAGCCTAAGAAACCGTAGATTACCCTGATGTCTTGTTGTCTTCTTGATAAGTCTGACTAGGTTGTGAAATCTGTCCTTTGTGAGAAATAGATTTAGTTTTCTCTTTGCAAATCTTTGAACGAACTTGGTTATAAGTTTTGAATTTCATTTTTATAAAAGAAAACATATCTAGATGTTTTTTATTGATTTGTTATTCTGAACGAATGAATCCTTAGTTTACTGAACAACTAAGTAAACCGTCCTCAAAAAGAATTGAAGCTTTTATTCAATTAGGTTTTTAGAATTTTTTAGGTCTCAAGAATAGTTTTGTAGTTTTGAGTGTTTTCTAGAAATTGTAGTTCTCTTTTGAAGAAATTGGTTGGTTTTTGTAGTTTCGAGTTTTGAAAAGGAAAGGGATTTATTGTGAGCATAATTAGTAGTCTCATGTTGAGTTCTTATTGGAAAAGACAAAAAGATTTTCTTTTCATTCATATATTGAAAGAAAGATTTGTTTCTTAAAGAATTGCATTCTCGAACTCTTTCTTTTAGCTAGAAATTCATTGAAGGAAAAAAGAATTGTTTATCATTTTAGGTGCATTTTTTAGTGTTGTTGGAGTCGAGTATTCACATCATCAAAGTTTCATTTCCATACCTATTGACTTAAAGAACAACCCATAAAAGTAACGCTTAATTAAAATTGATCTAGTAATCTTTTTATTTCTAGGGCTCTTATCACCAATATAGCTTAGGCTAGTATCTTGGAGTAGGGAGTAATTAACTCTCCAAGATAGTTAAAACAAACAAATAGCTATATCTTGCGGTAAGAAATAAATCCAATTCTAATTGATACATTTTGGGAAGCTTCTCTTAAAGGAGTCAATCACGAGATCATGTCCGAACTTTTGAGACAATCAAGTCTATTTCATTGGGAAAGATAGAAGATTTGCGCGTATTATAAATGGTAAACCTCGGATTAACCATTGTCGAGGAGCCTGGGGTCACTTTTTGGTAAACCTCGGATTGATCATGTCGAGGAGCCTTCAAGGGATTGAGCTTTGTTACTCTAACCTTGCATGTAGATCGGATTGTAGATTGTTCCCCCAGTTGTATTTGTTGCTATTGGTAACCTTAGTGTCCATAAACTTAAGATTATTTCCTAAGGTGATGGTGAAGGACAGGTCTCACTGTACTTGGAGCAGACGTCGACTAGACTCACTTGGACTCTCTGAGGGGTTCTCTTCACTTGAGATGGTTTGTGAAGAAACTTGTGCCAGTCTATTTCATTAAGCAAGTTTTCGGGGTAACTGTTCCAACCGCCCTTTCTGTATTAAAATTCTACGACATTGGATTTCATCACCAACTAGTGTTTTTAGTACGGGAAGTTACTGTTTGTGTGTGGTTTGAACTCTTAGATTTTTTAGGCGTGTGATTCAATTTTTTGTTTCTTTAGAGACTTTAAGTGGATTTATTGAAATTTTTCTTTGTTTGTGTGTGAGTAATTAAATATTTAATCGTGGCTGAATTACCGAGACAATCTCATAGACTTCGGAGGCAACCTCCTGAGTATACACCAAGCCATCTTGAAGGGCTACGAGCTCTTGTATCACCTAGTGACAGTAGAGTTGGGTCACCATAAGCCAGAGAGTCATCCTTAATTGTTCATCATGATTATCAAGTACAAACAACGGAGTATATTTCTGAGCCAATTTCACTTTTCGAAGTTATTGGTAGTATTTCTCCTACTAGTGAATTAGCTGAGGAACCTAAAATTTCTGAGTCTAAAACTGAACCTACTGCTACTCCATTTTCACGATTTGCTTCTCCAATTTCTAATGGTCTTGGTTCACCCATGGTAGGAAATATCATTACCCAAAATCTTCCTTCTGGCCTCATTTCTATTGAAGAACTTCTTAGTCCAAACGAAGACGTAATTCGTCCTGAAAATCAACCAACTTTAGAACTTAGGGAGAGTGAATCAATTTTCTACAGTCCTTTTAGGAGTGACGCTTGGTATGTATCATTGACAAATTTTTTAGAAAACCCGAGCCTTAATTTTTCACCACCTCAAATTCCTTTTCATCCAACACCCAAGTTTATTATCCTCCACTGAATATGTTGAGACAATCATCTATGTTTTCCCAAACACTAGAACCATTTTTATATGGCGGTCCCTCTGTTCCCTCGGGGTATTAGTCACTCACTGGTACTTTTTCAGGAGCATCTCCTCAACCAATTGGACATGAGCTATCAACTGGTAATAATAGAACTCAACCATTGAGCGCAGATGAAATCCGTATGATGTCTGGTATTATTCCAAATCCACAACCTCAAGGTAGTCAATTACTGCCTAGGGGGCAACCCCAAAGTAGTCAGTTACCGCCTGGAGGACAACCTCAAGGTAGTCAGTTACCACTTAGGGGGCAACCTCAAGGTAGTCAATTACCGCTTGGGAGGCAACCTCAAGGTAGTCATTTATCGCCTGGGGGGAAACCTCAAGGACAGTACATACCTTCGGGACAGTACATACCTCAAGGTCAACCCCAGACTTAGTACATACCTCAAGGTCAACCCAAATTTCAATACATACCTCAAGGTCAACCCAGTTTCAGTACGTGCCTGAGGGTTATCAACCTCAAGGTCAGTACCCAACTCAAGGTTTCCAACCACCTTCTGGTCAACCATTTTTACAAGGAGCTGGAAATGTGCCGCTTAATTATCAGCCCTATGCTCAACCTGGTTATGGTCCTCCATATGCACAACCTTTTATGGGTCCATACCCTGGAATGAATATGGTGTGGTATTCATCTCAAACTCAACAGACTATGCAACCTAATGTGCAGTTATCAAGTCAACCTGGACAACCTTTGGTTTCTGGTCTAACCCAGCAACCTGTCCAGCCTACTGTTCAAACTTCTGCACCTGGTGTAGTTCAGCAGTCTGGGCCTAGTTCACCTCGAACTTCGCCTCAAACTACTACTGCAACTACTGTAGCTTCTGTTCAACCTACCACACCTATTTTTGGAGTATCAGTAGCTCCAATTTCTACTGTTCCTGCATCAGTGCAAACTCCTCAAGCCTCTTTACCACAGTCAGGACCTATAGTTTAGACTTTGGTCCAGATGCTTGCAGGACAAGCTGGTCCAAGTACAGTTGTCACAAGTCAACCGCAATTCACTTATCAACCATACCAAGGACAATATCAATTCGGTCCTACTATATAAAACCTAGTCTATCAGTATCAACCGTACCCTGGCTATACTTATCAGCAGCCTCAACAACCCCAGTTTGGTCTGGTTAATCCTGGTTTCCCAGGAGGTTATAATATTTCTAATGCAAATCCAATTCCAAGTTATCATGGATATCCTCCTCCTGGGGCTGGTCTTGTTACCCAAGGTTTTCGCGACCCTAACCGTCAGTTACCATTTATTGCAACTTTGGATTTACTTGATTTGTCACGCCTGACGAACAATTCAATTTACTATCTTCCGTATTGGCTGCCAATACCTAATAAGTTGCCCAGTGATATCTCGAAGTTCGAGGGTAAGTCGGGAGAAAATCCATCAAATCATGTGATGACTTATCACCTCTGATGTGCATCTAATTCCATCATTGATGATTCAATTCGCTTACTTCTTTTTCAACAAACTCTAATTGGTCTTGCTGCCAAATGGTACATTGGGTTAACATGAGGCTTTTTTTATAATTTTAGTCAGTTAGCCACTTCTTTCTTAACTCATTTTTAGTTTCCTGTTAGATACGACAATGGCACAGAATTGTTAACTTCACTAAAACAATCCACGTCCACATATATTTCTGATCATATTCATGAATGGCGACGTAGAAGGCGTTTAGTGAAAGTTTTTATTCCGGATCAAATTTTAGCGGAATGGTTCATAAAATCATTATTACCTAAAATTACTAAAGATGTAGCTAAGGCAGGAGTTGTTACTAAAGAGCAAGTAATTTCTCAAGATCAGTACCTTGACCTCGTATATACGCAATCAGGTACTTTACATGAAAAAATCCCCGATCTTCCGAAACACGGCCAAATAACTGTAGCTCCTTCAAGGTCTCATGCCACTGATGGTATGATTGGTTCAGTTAGTACTAAAAGCAAGAAGAAATCTTCAAATAATTATTTTCCTATTATAACTTTACCAGATTCCCCAACAGGAGACTCTTCCACTGAAATTCCTGCTGATATCCATGTCGTAGAATCATCTATGGCCAAATCAAAATTCGATGGTAGAAATAAAGGGAAGAAGAAAAACAAACAAAACTCAAAATAAAAAACAGATAAAAATGAATCTACTGACGAGAAACGTAAACCTCGCTATCCTTGTCTCATTTGTGATGAGGATCATTTTACCAAAGACTGCCCACATCGAGCAGAGCTTTCGAAAATTGTCAAAGGTTCTCAAACTCTTGCTATCTTGAAGGATCCTTTTCCTAATCAAGATAGTAAGATGATTGGTTCTTCCTCAAATGCCTCAGAAGAACCCATTGTGATGATGTCTCATGTTAGGATTGCGACGCTATCGCAAGATTATGGTAGTAAAAATCTTGTTGGTGGTAAAAAAGTAGAATCTTCTAATTGAAACCCATCAACCACAACTCCTCCTGGTTCTGATCCACTACAGATCGAGAAACCTAACCCTGACTTAGTAATCAAACCACCTACTAAAGGTATACTTCGGAAATCAGATTTCAATCCACATGCGAGAGCTGGTCAGAATTATAACATTGTTGAAGACTTAGCTATTTCCCCTTCAGCAATGTCGGCTTTGGAAGTGCTGCAATCATGCCCAGCACAGCGTAAAATACTGTTGTCTGCTATATGAGTTGTTGATATTCAGTATTCGAACCTAATAATCTTCAATTTAGAGAATAGTACACCCCACCTACCTCATCAAATGGCTTTCCAGATTCCAGTATTAGTAAAAAACGGACCTTGCTTTTGGACTGTGATTGATGAGGGAGCTTCTACGTGTATTATGTTGATCCAGTGTTGGAGATCGCTTGGTTCTCCCACATTCAATCAGTCTCTGAATATTCTAAAGGCTTTTGATGGCCAAGGGTTCCATCCTTTCAGCATTTTGCAAGATTTACCTATAGGGATCAAAGGCAAACTATAAATCTAAATGTGGAAGTGGTTGATGCCTCTCTAGATTACAACCTTCTCTTGGGTCACAGTTGGTCTTACACTATGACTGTTATTGTTTCATCGGTCTTTTGGCTTATCAAGTTTCCTCATAACGGAAAGATCATTACGATAGAGCAGTTGACTTATTTTTCATCCGACCCAACCTCTTCAGATAGTATTCAGCATGTCGATAAAACAACTATCCCTTACAAGGATGTTGGGGTAGGTTTGATTAAAGATTCTGGTTTACTAGGAACTTTTTCCTTCCCTCCTCCTAACGTATCACCTTTCTATTGCAACATTCATAATGATTTCATCGAACACTATAGCTTTTGATGATCCTTGGATCGTACCTTCCGATTTTGAGGTGGATTCATTTGGTAACGCGATGCCTTTGAGTCCCTTTGAAATTGCATATCAGGTTGTACAGTCGTTTTCTGACTCTTGTTCAACCGAAACTGATCCAATGAATGTGGTCCATGGGGAATCACTTTCAATATAAACCTCAAAATTCAACAACATTTTTTGATCCTGTTCATATTGATGAGTAGATTCGTGAACTTTTTTCTGTTGATGATTTACCATGGGAAGATCTTCATCATCGATCTTCGTTTTTACCTGAGCTTGATCATCTTGAAAATGATTTTACATCTATTTTTACTATTGACTATGTTAAAGAACCACAGAATCCATTGCAACATCCTAATTCCAAGTTAAATTTGGGAAATATCTCTTGAATGGTTCCTATTGACATTTCAGTTAAACCTGGAATTATTGAAAACATTCATATCGATGCTTCCTGTACGAACGATGAAATCCAAACTTATAAATCCCTATTTCAAGAATTCCGCGACGTGTTTGCCTGGTCATATGAAGAAATGCCAGGAATCAATCCATCAATTATTGTCCTTGAAATTAAAACTTACCTGGATGCTAAACCTATCCAACAACGTTTGCATCAGATACATCCGAGAAAATCCAGTGCTATTAAAGCTGAAGTTGAGAAATTACTTCGTGCAGGTTTCATTTATCCAATTCCTTTAATGGATTGGGTATCCAATATTGTTCCTATTAACAAAAAGCAAGGAACGATAAGAATATGTATCGATTATAGGGATATTAATCGAGCTTGTCCTAAGGACAATTATCCAACCCCCTATATCGATCAAATTATTGATGATTGTGCCGGCAGTGAAATGTTCTCCTTTATGGATGTTTTTTCCGGTTACAATCAAATCAACATACTCCTTGTTGATCAACCTAAAATGGCTTTCATTTGTCCATGGGGGCCATTTTCTTATTGCAAATTACCTTTTGGATTGAAGAACGTTGGAGCAAATTTTCAAAGGGCTATGTCTTACGCATTTCATGACATCAAGCACATTGTGTAGCCTTATCTCGATGATTTACCTGCTCATTCATTACGTAGAGATGATCATCTCACTCATTTACGAGCTATCATTATGAGATGTAGGCATTATCGAATTAGGCTAAATCCACACAAATGTGTATTATGTGTAGAAATGGGTCGTTTACTGGGATTTGTCATTTCAAACGCTAGCATTTGTGTCGATCCCTCGAAGGTTGAAGCTATCGTCAAATTACCTCCTCCTTCGAATCTTCACCAACTCCAAAGTTTGCAAGGGAAAGCAAACATTTTAATTCATTTCATTTCTAACTATGCCGAGATAATGAAACGTTTTACCAAGTTGTTGAAACAGAATACTCCATTCTTTTGGGATGAGATAGCTGACAAATCTTTTGATGCACTTAAACACGCATTGACCCATGCACCGTTATTGCATCCTCCCAATTACAACCAGGATTACTTTTTGTACCTCGCCGCCTCTCATTCCACCATTGGGATGATTTTAGTTCAAGAATATGAATTCAATAATGAACATGTGATTTACTATCTTAGTTGAACTCTAAATCTGACTGAGCTTAAATATTCACATGTGGAGAAATTGGCATTGGCAGCTGTTCAAGTTGTCCAAAGATTTCGTCACTACATCTTATTACGCAAAACCACGGTAATCTATGACTGTAACCCTATGATGTATATCTTGACCAAACAATTGCTAGGGGGCAAGTATTCCAAATGAATAGTTATCTTGCGGGAATTTGACTTGGAATTTGAAAAATCCAAGGCAAAGAAATCTTTGGTTTTTGTGGAACTGATGTGTGATTTCCCACGTACTGATACTGAAACTGTGGCAGAAGAGCTCATTGTGGACGAATCCTTGTTTCTTATTAGCACTCTTGATCCATGGTATGGAGATATTATTGTTTATCTCCAAATCCAATATTTTCGGCTTGAAAATATCACGATCTCAACAACGAAAAATACGTTTCCAATCCCAAAAATACAATATTATTGGTGATACACTCTATCGTCGTGGGGCAGATTATGTTTTCCGACGTTGTCTAACTCATGAAGAAGCTGAAAAGGTTTTGGATGACTATCACTCTGGAGCATGTGGCAGTCATATGTCTGGGTATGCCATATCCCAAAGGATATTGTGCGCTGGTTATTTATGTCCATCCTTATTCAAAGATTGTATCTATGCAGTCCGGAAATGCCACAATTGTCAAATTTTTGATCGTAAGATGCATGCTCCACCTGCTCCTCTCCACCCTAGAATTGTCGTTGGTCCTTTTGCAAAGTGGGGTATTGACTTTATTAGATGTAACCCTCACTCAGCTGTGGGGCATGCGTATATCATCCTAGCAGTAGATTATTTTACTAAGTGGGCTGAGGTGATGCCTACATTTTCGACAGATGGTAAAATTGTTGCAACTTTTGTTTTCAATCATATAATTACTAGATTCGGTGTTCCTCAAGCTATTATTACTCAGCATGGAAGTCATTTTCAAAACATCATGATGACTAAACTGACAAATCAACTTGGCCTACATCACGATAGTTCTACTCCATATTACCCACAAGCTAATGGTCTAGTTGAAGCTATCAATAAAGTTCTAGTCACTATGATCCAACGAATCATGGGTATTCATAGGTCGAATTGGCATAACATGTTATTTTCAGCAGTTTGGGCATATCGAACCTCAGTAAAAACATCAAATGGTTTCACTCCTTTTCAACTGGTCTATGGTTTAGAAGCAGTGTTACCCATTGAATGTGAAATTTCGTCATTACAATTAGCAATAGAATTACTCCCAGCCACTTCTGAAGAGGAGAAATGTTTTTTGTACTTAGCTCAGCTAGATGAGAATCGACGTAATGTTGCATTAGCAATCGAAACTCATGCAAAACAAATAAAAACTCAATACGATCAAAATGTTACACCTCATAATTTTTCAGAAGGATACCTAGTTTTACTATACAATCAAGCAAACGATAAACTAGGGGCTATAAAATTCGTACCTATGTGGCATGGTCCTTATATTGTTAAGTGAAAGCTGGAAAAAGGGGCCTATGAATTGGTAGATTTTGACGGTGTCTCTTTAGGTAAACCTAGAAATAGACTTTACCTAAATAGATATTATGCTTAATTTTTGGTGTGGAGATTTTTGTTAGATTAGTTTCTTTATAGCTGGTATGTTTTAGATTAGAAAAGTGTGCCTAGTTTAGAGAGTGCTTTTATCATTATTCTTGCTTATCTTGATTTTACTCTTGATATTGCAGATGTCGACGTCTCTTCAAACATACATTGGTTTTGCTGATGGTGCTTTCCGTAGTACACGGAACATTTCTTCCGCAACTTGGGTTATCTATTCACCCTCTGATGAGTTAGTATCTATGCATGGGGTAAGCTTCGGTCAAGTAATGAATAACATTGCAGAGTATAGTGCAGTGATTGAGTTATTATCTGAATCCATCTCATTTGGGATTCGAAGTTTGATTATTAGGTTAGATTCTGAACTCATTGTATCACAGCTTAACAGGGTTTATGCCATTAGAAATCCAGTGTTATTAAGATTATTTTTGAGAGTTCGTCTCTTGGAACGTGAATTTGATTACATTGAATATCAACATATTCCAAGACATTTAAATACATTAGCAAATGCAGTTGCTTCTCGTATGATAAATAGACATTTGCAATAATCAAAACAGTAAACTTAAAAACATTCAATAACATGTTACACAAGATAACCAGTAATAATGATATATCATAGCATAGAATAAGTGTGTCAAAATATACATCGTCTTCAATCATAGGTTGAAAAACACCTTATGGTCAGCAAAAATGATAATACAAAAAGACAAAAATGTCGTGTGAGTCTACAAAAGCGGTCATCCTATCCATGGTGATGATCACGATAAGAAACCATTGCTCGGGCCACCCTACAAAGGAACCTCCTAAAAGGTCCTGGGACCCCAATCACATATCGTTGTATCCTAAGTGGAATATCATCTATGCTAGTCTCTAGAATATCTGTTGTCAAACGCTCTAGATGATTCTCCAAATCGATCAGGATCTCTGTAGATTGGTGCTGTGGGGCTGGTACTATTGCAGCTGGGTGTCTCCTCTCATAAGGCTGGATAGTGGCTGGTCTTCGTGGAACCACATGTGCAATTAAAAAAATTTATTGTCAGTTTTGGATGATTTAAAAAAAACAAAAAAATTAGTTAAAACTTAGAAAGTGTTGAAAATGATTTTACCTGAATCATCCCACTTCTCTCCTAGTGGAAGAATCATGTCTGGATCACTACAATAATCCATCCCGGCATATGGAAAATCCTGAATCATGAAATTCTGGTTTCTCAAGCAACGAAAATACTCAGGCAGAAATCGAACAACCTCTGAACCCTCCTCAGGATGACAGGCCATCACTACAACCCAATGCATTATCCTACTCTCTCGAAGAAGACCAGCCTCAATAGAAAGTTGTTGCGAGACCAGCATAGGGACCCTCTCTAGACTAATGCTCACAACAAGGAAACTGTATCCAAACTTTTTTAGTTGTCCGTTCTTTGCTCTAGTTAGTTGGCCTTTTACATTGGCCAACACAACGTCGCACCAGTTGAAGATGGTACCTCGATAACAATCTACTGCCATTTGCATCTGGGATCTGGTAACTGCATGCAATGCTGCACTCCCAGTTAGTCTGGTGACAGTGAATGAAATAACCTAAAGTTCAAGACGGTCGATAGTTTTAATATCAATTCGTTTTTCCTTTGTTTGATCATTGCAAAACTCCAATTGGAGACTAGCAACAGACTGGCCACCTGGCCTAGTCCCGAAAAGAGATAATTGTTCACCTCTCTTGGGCAAACTAGTCAAGAAATATATGTCCTCTAGCTCAATTTCGAGCCGGTGGCTACCAATCATGAAACACTGGTCCTGTATGTTCCACCTGTCTACCAGCCATTGCAAGAAGTCTACTTGGGCCCTCATGCCTGGTATGGCCCAAAACCTAAATAGTTTGCATGCTTTCAAAGCCTGTACTATTGGTGGATGATTTATTGCGGCAAGGTCCACATCCTCATGCTCGCATTCTCGCCAAACAAGCATTTTGCATGTCCTACAATGCAAAAACAACATATTAGAACAATTTAGTTCGAAAATTTTTGGGCGGAGATAAAGAATTTTGAACTTTTAAAATCCATTTCGCGGGGTCCGCACCCACTGGATATAGACAGTGCGTAGGTCTGCATGCGTCGTAAGCAATAGGTGCAGACCCACGACTTTTTTCTTTGTAGAAAAAAGTCGTGGTTCGCAGGGGCCACATATTGCACCTGCAGACCCCGGGGAGCGATTTTCTAAACTAAATTCTCCTTAAAAAAACAATTTTAAAGCCTAAAAATGAAATGTAAATGGTTGAAATACAAGATAAGGATGATGGATTACTTGGAGCTGATGGTTTTCGATTCCAACGGACGGATTTTTCGCAATCTTCACATGAAGTTTTTTACCCAAAAGCTCTCACTTCTTACTCTGAAATCAAATGGTAAAAATGAATTTACAAAAGCCCTTTTTATAAGTTTTTTTGAATAAATGAATTTTTAATTTATTTATTTTTCACTTTAAAAAGGTAACTTTTAGATACATTTTTATTTATCTTAAACAGGTATGAGTAATGTTTTGAGTTTTTGTGCAGAATATTGGATTTTTCAAGGAAAATTGGTCATTTTCAAAGAGCATACTTTTTTTTTCACTTTTTCGAACTCTTCCAAAATTTACGAAAAAGTAAAACATTGGAGTCCTCTTTAAGCTCTTTTCTGACTCGTAAAATATGAAAATATTGTCGGGTTTTTTCCCTTTTAAACTCGTTAAACAAAATTAAAAAGGCAGTCCACTTACAACTCTTTTTTGACCATATAAACATGAAAAGATCGTCAGACTTTTGTCGTTTCAAGTTCGATATTGGTTATAAAACGATGTGTCTTTGATTGCTTTTTTACTTTTTTAAATCAGAGCCACTAATTATGAAAAGTACTCCTTGATCGTAATGGTCAAGTGGTTCTCTCAAGTATTATTTTATACTTTTTCGGGCTTGGGGGACACAAATTTACGAAAAAGGACACCCATGGAGTTTTCTCAAGTTTTTCTTCTGACTCCCTAAAAATGAAAAACACCGAGTTTTTCCTATACTAGACTCATTAAAATATAACAGTAAAGGACTTGTTCAATTTTAAACAGGAACAAACCACTCCTTCTTAGGGTTCGAATTTTAAACTAAGTTGGACTCATCCAAAGGATGAGCTTATAAACAAGCAAATGTTATCCTCCTCAAGCTTGTAAAAAATAAAGAGGTACTTGCCAGAAATGGTGGGGGAAAGAGAAAAATGGACTCGTTTATACAACTTTGTATTTAGAAGTAGTTAACCACTCTTGAACACGACACTTTTGTTCACCTGGGTTGGGAAATCCTTTGCCTAACAGTTAATCAAACCATATTGAAAGTCTTCAGCCGGTTTCTGGGTATTAGCTTTGGGTCAATTGTCACCAAACAATCTGTAGTGTAGTTATGTGTTCGAGAGGTCACTCGAAACAAACCATTCATTTCAAAAATATTTGTCATCCATTTTGACCATCCCCGAGTCAGTCCTTGCCAATATGTTTCTTCAAAACTTGATCTATGATTTCATGTTATGGGCTTGCCTATGACAGATCACTTTCTATCGACTTCAGCCCATTATCTAGAAAGATGATCTAGAAATCGTCAGTACCTTGGAATCTGCATGCCCTAATGGTAGGTTTCTTGCCTTCGTTGATAAGTTGCATCATTGACCTTCGATCAAAGGATTCTATGACATGTTCGACAACAGCTCATTTATTCACATTACATGGATTGTACTGAGTACTTTGAGATCCATTAACATTACTAGTGGATTCTCTCACACTTGTTAACAATTCACATCATTGACTGGTAATCAAGTGGTTTCTACCATGTTCGACTTCGACACATTCATTCACATGGATAGAATCGTACTAGTTTGGGAAGCAGAAATCAAGACCCTGGATCTAGTTTCTACCATCCAGGCTGTGAGGAATTTTTTTATTCATTATATAGTAGACTATTCATAAACAGATGGTTGCGCCCATACTGTGTCTACATATGTCTACACCCTTGATGTATTACAAAATCATTCTTGTATCAGAACAGTTTAATTAATTTTCTAATCAGTTTTAATCTGAGTATGGGAATGCCTACCTCAGTGATGATATGTTCACATATATATATTTTGCATTGAATGTTTTTACAGGTTCCGACTGGGGTGTCCATAAGATGTTCCTTGAAATGATAAATTACTTCACTCTTCATAGATGACAAACTCTATCTTAATCTATTACAGACTTCGCACTTTAAGGGGCAATCTGTTGCACAAAAAATTGTCACCTTGAAATTCTGTAATCTGTGTGAGTCCATTACCACTCATACTTTCCTCCTTTGCAAGTCTTAAGCCTCGGTTCTTCATATCAAGCCTTGAAAATGAGAGAAAGCCCTCAAAAGTCTCTAAAACTCTGGTTCCGCACTTTCTCCTAGCATTACCTGTGATCACGCAACTCATGGTCATGTCTCCTGCGCACCTAACCGCTCTATCTCTATGTTATGGGTGTGGACCCCTGTAAAAGTTAAAAAGGTGTAAGTATATTCTTAAAAACTCACTTTGACTCATTTCTAGAAGCTTCTAAAAGGAACCTTGAGGTGGCAAGTTCGCTCCTTTAAGGTTCATGCATCCCATACCTTAAGAAGCTAACCCCTTAATGTGAGGAGCTTATCCCTTTGAAGAAGGACTCTATCACTTCATAGGTGGACCTGTAACCTCCTTCCTCTACATTATAAAATGAAGCATTGGGCTGGTTATTAGGGAGGGAAAAATCTGAATATTTTTTAGATGAAATGCTGCTGAAACTTAGTCTTCTTAATTTAGCTTTTATGAAGAGAGATTACATACCTCTTTGATCTCATTTGGAAGAGTGCAAGTCTTGTCAAAGTAAAGGAAATTTCTATTTCGGACCCTGGGAAGAGCTTGTTCAACATCAAGGCTGAAAAGGTTGTAAGGTTCTTCTACTTCAAAGTTAATACAAATAAGTTTGTTTTCTCAATAAGCTGTTGTTTTATGGTTTATTTTATGGATTCCTTGATCACTATAATGGACATGATTTATGATATTAGCTATGCAGGTGCTATTTGATGTTTTCTTGTTTGTGATTGCATATTCTCAAAAGGAAACTCTTTCGGATGGTTGAAGGATGGCTACTACAAACTAGCGTTGGACTTAAGTTAGGGTCTAAATACCTCTATAGTTTTTATTTATGAATCGCATATGTTTAGATAAAGATAGATTTTCTTGTATGCTTGTTGCTAGACTATCTTCTGATACTAAGGAGATCGGTCTTGTCTGCAAGATCGATTTATCCGGCCAACACATCTAACTGAATATTCAATCAAGAGAAACTCATGCATGTGAGTTTAGAGGAAGAACCAGTTGAGATTAGAGTGCAGGGACAATATACTATTAGTTGTATGATGATCCAAGTTTTACAAGCCATGCATGCAATTAGAGAAGGACCTAAGTTTGGATTGTGCAGTTATGGAAGAAGGATTTCCTCATTAAATATAGGCTAATTCCTCTAGGAATTGCGCAAGGAAATAAGGGCTTGGAGATCAGTAGAATAGGCTAAAGTTTAGCTTGAGCTAGCTTGTGAGCAAAGAGTTGATCATACTTATGCAAGAATTATTCTAGTGAGAACAAGCTTTGTATTTTCACTCAGATTTATGATGAATGCAATATATATATAGTAGGGGTTTTGAGTTGTGGCTTTCCCCAAATAAATATTATGTTATGTGACATTGATGTTCTTCCTCTTGTTGATTATTTTTTTCATCGATCATTGGTTTCTGTTGTTTGAGAGTAGAGTAGATTCTTGTCTTGTGTTTTAGGAAATTGCATGAACTGTGAATCTACAAGAAATTCTACATGGTATCAGAGTTGAAGACAATATAGAAGAGAAGAATTCAAAATTTTCTTTACAAATTGGTGGATATATAGTTCAAGGTAGATCGAGAAGACCCTATGTGCAAACTTCTTAATGGAGCTAAAAGTTTGCTAGTGGGTAGATTGAGGAGTAGGATTTTTTTTGGCAGCGAGTTTGTAGATCAGATCTAAAAAAAATTGTTAAAAAAATTCAAAAACAAGTAGAAGATCGAGATTCCTTGCAAAAAAAAATCGTCTGAATTAGAGGTTGGATGAGGGAGACATCAACAATTTAAAATCAACTCTTTTTTCTTCAGAAAACTTCGTGATGATGGGACAGATGAAATAGATTGGTGTGTCAGCCAAGAACCAGTATGCTCTTGAGGTAAAAGATGCATTCAAAGCCTTGAGGATCAAGGTAAAGGTTAGAGGCTTGGTGTTTGAGAGGGAGAGTGAATTACCGCTCAACATGCAAACCTAGAAGAAGCCTCATAAGTAGTCTCAGGCAATTTTGGAGCAACCACAATTGGAGAAACAGAGAGGAGACTGAGTGGAGGCATCCACTCATGCAAAGACCTCCAATAGGGGGTAATTTCAAGCCAAGTGCATTGAGGGATCACATAAAGCCATAAGTGTGAGGTGGGGCAAGGTGAAGTGATAGTCCCAAGATGGTTGAAATTGAGAAAGGTCAATTAAGAGGTTTTATCTCATGGATTGTACCTCGCTATGGGAACCCAAAGGACATATTAGCAGGAGAAAGCAGTAGCGGTAGATGTAATGAAAGACTAGAGTGATAGAGGCTAGAGCAGTCAAATACTGAAGAGCGTAGGGAAGAGTTGAAAAAAATGCAGAAAGGTAGAGTCAGCAGAAGCACAAATTTTTCAATTGACATAGGTAGTAGCAGTCAGTGACTTTGATGAAGATGCATCATACTGATTCAGGTTGGATGTTTTTTTTTTTTTTGTTTTAAGAGTTGTTGTAGCAACAACACTAGAGAGATGTGTTGCATGCAGAACATTCCAAAGGTTCAGGATCAGCATAAATTTGAATTCCTTTCTTTTCGAGAGGGAGTGTTGAAAATAGCAACAAGAAATGTTAAAAATAGCATATAGAAATTCCAATTTAATTTGTCCTTGAATTAAATTGAGAATTATATTATAATTCTTTTCTCATAGCAACTTGTAATAGTTAACTAAGTTAAGTTTGCTTAGTTAGCTTAGGAATTTCGAGTTGGAAGTTTATATGAAGTCATGTAAGTGTGATCCCTAAGTTTTAGGGGTCTGGATTGAGTTTATTGGAGTTGTAATTAGATAACTCAATTTGACTGAGTTATAGACAGTTAAACTAGTTCTAACTATTTGTGGAACTAGTAGAGGTCTATTAGTGAGTTAGTGCACTGTGTTGAGAAATGGCAACAAGAACTTCCAGTTTAGTTTGCCCTTGAATTAAGCTAAGAATAAAAATCGAATTATATTCTCATAGAAAGTTTTAAATAGTTAATTAAGTTTAATTAACTTAATTAGCTTAGGAATTTCGAGTTGGAAGTGTTTCTGTAGTCATGTATATGTTCTCCCTAAGTTTTAGGTGTCTAGTATGAGTTTAAATTGAGTTGTAAATTATATAACTCAATTTACTAAGGTAAGTTTAGTTAAATTAGTTCCAAACTATTTGATGAACTAATAAAGAGTTAACAGTCAGTTGGTGCACTAGTGCATCCACAAGTGTCACTCTAGTTAATTGAAGATTCCCTCACCAAAAGTTCATGCATGTCAATTATGAGAAAGACCCAATTGAGACTAGAGTGCAGGGACAATATACTCTCAGTTGTATTATTTAATGGAGTGTAAATATTATGCATGCATCAGAGATTGATCCTATGTTTGGATTCCATAGTTTTGGAAGCATGAATTCCCTTTAAATACGGTTTATTCTTCCTAGGAATTACACAAAAGATTAGGCTAAGTGTTGGCCAAGAGCTAGCTTGTGAGCTGAAAGAGTTGAGCATACTTGTGCGGAATTGTTCTAGTGAGAACAAGATTTGTATCTTCACACATATTTTTGATATATGTAATACAGATAGCGGGGTTTTGAGCAGTGGCTTTCCCTAGATACATCTTGTGTTATGTTCCATTGATTTATCTTCTTCTTGTTCATATTGTTTTCATTGATCTATTGGTTTCCATTGGTTGAAAGTATAAGTAGATTCTTGTCATGTGCTTTAGTACATTGCATGAGCTTTTGAATCTAAAATATTTTCTACATGGTATCAGAGTTGAGAACAATATACTAGAGGAGATTTCAAAGTTTTGAGTTTTGAGTTACAGGTGAAATTCGAATTTGCAATAATTACTTCAGGATCAACAAATTTCATTCTACAGTTTGCGGCTCGAGTATGCCTTGGAAGAGAGCTCAAATTGTATAGCATGAAGGGACAAAATGGAGGTTGTGCTATAGGATAATGGCTTGGAGTAATTCGTTGATCAATAAACTGCTAAGCCAGCAACATCGGATGCATATAATTTGGCCGAATGGAAGAAGTGTGTGGCAAAGGTGAGGCGACTAATTCTTGAGGGAGTTTGAGACCACATTGTCTTGAGTCTCCATGGAAAGGAAACTCTATATTCTATGTGGAAAGCATTGATGGACTTGTATCAAGACAACAGTGACCATAGGAAATCTTCATAAAAGGACAAACTTCAAAAAATCAAAAAGGAGAAAAGTGAGACAATTCCAAAATACTTGACCAAGTTCACTCATTGTCGTGATGAACTTAGAAGTGTTGGAATCATGGTTTCCGAGGATGATATGGTGAGTCTTGCTCTTCTAGGACTCCCAAAGAGTTGGCATAGTTATTAGGACTCTATAAATGGTCAGGAGAAGCTACCGGATTGGGAATGATTGTGGTCAAGTTTGATGCAGGAGGAGATCATGAGGAACAACTGGGATGTCTCTTAATCAATGATTGATGATGAAGATAATTTCACCTTAGAGATTAAGGTGAAGAAGGGGACAGGGAAAGCTTCCCATTCAAAATTGGATTCTTATCATGGAGGTAAGAAGAAAGACACTGTGAAATTTAAGTGCTTTCATTGTCATGAGCTGGGCCATTTTTCTACAAATTGTCCACTCAAGAAGTCCAAGAAGAAAGAGGAGTAGCAGGTAGGCTTTGGCCTCTTAATTCGAATTGGAATTTTCACTCATTACACACATGGTGTTATCACTGATGGGAAGTGTATGGTACTTAGACAATGGAACTTCATTCCACATGATTGGCGACAAACAGTTATTCAGTGACCTGGAGGAGAAATATCTCCAAATGCATATTGAGATGGGTGACGACGGGAAGTATAATGTTACTGGATTGGGCATGATTACTTTTCAGAGGGAGCATGGGGATCCACTCACCTTGAATAATGTTATGTATGTGCCTGGGCTGAAGAAGAACTTGGTATACTTTTCCATGCTTGAGGATAGAGGCTATGATGTGATATTCTTGAAAGGAAAAGTGTTCCTTCGACACATAGCCACGTGTCTAGTAACAAAGATAGGGATTCGAGTGAAGAATCTCTATAAGTTGGAGGTAGAGGAGTGTTTTTCTTTGAGCACAAAAGAAGAAAGGGTGTAGAGTTGAGATGTTGGTGAGTTTTCGCATAAGCGATTGGGCCAATTGCATCACGGGGCTTTGAAGATATTGTAGTAGATCTCTACCGGTCTTCCCAAAGGTACACTTCAGCAAGTTGATACATGCAAGGGGTGTACTTTGGGAAAATTAACCAAGTATTCCTTTCATGATAGAGACAGTCGAGTAGACGTTATTCTAAAGTGAGTCCATTTAGATGTGTGTGGACCATTTTCGACAGCATCCACGACCAAACACAGGTATTATGTTATATTTGTTGATGACTATTCTCGTAAATGTTGGATATTTTTCATGCAGAAAAAGGATCAAACTTTCAAAAAGTTTTGTGAATTTAAAGCATTGTTGGAGAAAGAGTTGGGCAAGAAATTTAAATATTTATGAAGTGATAACAGTGGAGAGTATGTCTCAAATGAGTTTAAGAACTTTTGTGTAGCGGAAGGGATTAAATGGGAGTTGATGGCACCCAATAACCCTAAACAGAATGGGTTAGCCGAGAGGAAGAACATAAGCATAGTAGGGGCAACAAGGGTGATGTTGCATGATCAGGACCTACCACTACACTTGTGGGTTGAGACATGCAACATAGTGGTTTATGTTCAGAACCATAGCCCACATCGGATACTTGATATGAAGACACCAAAGGAGGCTTATTCAGGTAAGAGGCCAGTTGTTGGTTACTTCAGGATTTTTGGGTCATCGATATATTTCCATATGACTAAAGATGCACAGAAGAAGCTTGAGCCTACAATATATTTGGGGATACTTGTGGGGTACAATGATACACCTCACAACTATCGGGTGTACTTTCCAACCAGCAGGATCAAAGTGGTTTGCAGGGATGTCATATTCAATGAGGAGAAGACCATACGAGTTTCCCTTGAGAGGGAGCTTTAGCTACATGTGGATGAGGATATTTTAGCTCGTAAGGTTGAGGACCGTCAAATTGATGTGGATTAGCCACATGCAGAGGATCCAGGAGTGGAGACATCCACTTAGGGCAGAGTCTTCCAAAGAGGGAAGAAAGTGCACCAGAGAGGTAGACATATTGTTGGATGATGCAGTGGAGAATGTGGGAGCACCCACTTCTCAGTGCAGGCAGAGGTGGCCATCTAAGAGGTACACTGGATACATGGCTCTTAAGGGTGAATGTGTTTTGATAGATCCACCATCCTTTAAGGAAGCAGTGCAGTAGCCGAATTGGGTTGATGCGATGGTGGAGGAGTATGACTCCATAGTTCGTAACAGTGTTTGGGATGTGGTCCCGAGACTAGAGAAAAAATTGGTGGTGAGATCCCATTGGATTTACAAGGTAAATAAAGTTGCAGATGTTAATGTGGAGAAGCATAAGGTTAGATTTGTGACCTGTCGATTTTCACAGGTAGAGGGGATTGACTATGATGAGACCTTTTCTCCTGTTGAAAGGTACTTGTCAATCAGATATATATTGGAACTATCAGCACAGATGGGTTGGAAGATACATCAGATGGATGTGAATACAACCTTCTTTAATGGCATGATTGAGGAAGAAGTGTACATAGAGTAGCCTGAAGATTTTGAGACCTTTAACCATGAGTTGCATGTGTGTCGGCTCAAGAGAGCATTGTATGGGCTGAAGAAGGCACCCCATGCCTGGTACACTAGGATAGATAGTTACTTCACTAGTTTAGGCTTCACAAAGAGTGAAGTGAATGCAAACCTGTACCACATAGTGGTGGAAGGTAAATTGTTGATCATTAAACTTTATGTTGATGATCTCATATTGATAGGTGATGATTAGCTGATAAACATGAAGGGCATGGGGCTCATGCATTAATATCTTTGCATGGAGGTATGCAAGGGAGATGGGGAGTTGTTTGTATCTAAAGGAAAGTATGCTAACGAGATACTCAGGAGATTCCGCATGGAGAGTAGCAAACCCATGGAAAATCATCTAGAAGGTAACTGGAGGAAGGAGGATGCTACTTCAGGGGAAGTAGTGGAAGCTATTGTTTACATGCAACTTTTGGCTTCACTCATGTACTTGGTGAACACACGACCAGATATGTGTTATGTATTTTAGATTGCATATTACTGTGGTATGATTTCTGAATGGAGTTCGGATTTTCCGCAGTGTTCATGTTTTGTGGTCGACGTTTCGGGTCTGCACCTAGACCCATCATCAGGACAAAAATTTGTCCTGATGACGGGTCTAGGTGCAGACCCGAAACGTCGACCACAAAACATGAACAATGTGTTATGTAGTTAACAATCTTAGTCAAGCGATGGTTAGGCCTACCAAAGTGTATTGGAAGGTGGAAAATCATGTGTTGAGATACCTCAAGGGCACTTCTCAGTATGGATTATGGTACAAACAGAGGTAGTGAAGCTTCAAGGCTTCACCAATGCAGATTGGGTAGGGAGTCCATCCAGCATTAAGAACACATCAGGAGGGATCTTAATATTGGGTCAACGACAATTTCTTAGTATAGCAGGAAACAAAGATCGGTTGCACTCAGTTTGGTAGAGGCAGAGTACATGGTTGCAAGTCAGGAAGCATGTGAGGCCATGTGGATGAGGAAGATCCTAGTTGGTTTGTTTGGTCAGCAGATGGATCCAACTATGATTTACTATGACAATCATAGTTGTATCAAACTCTCTAAAAATCCAGTTTTTCACAATCGGTCTAAGCATATTGATATTTGATATCATCATCTCAAAGATTGTGTATTGAGGCAAATTATGTTGTCAGAGTACATTCCCACAGAGGAGAAAAATGTTGATGTTTTGAAAAAGGCATTGTCAAGATGTAAATTACAGTTTCACAGAGATAGGATCAGGGTACCTGATAATCCCTTTCTTGTTGAGAGGGAGTGCTGAGAAATGGAAACAAGAATTTCCAGTTTAATTTGTCCTTGAATTAAGCTAAGAAAGACAGAGTCAACAGAAGCGCAAAGTTTTCAATTGACATAGGTAGTAGCAGTCAGTGACTTTGATGACAGATGCATCATACTGATTCAAGTTGGATTTTTTTTTTTTCCAATAGTTGTTGTAGCAACAACACTAGAGAGATGTGTTGCATGCAAAACATTTCAAAGGTTCAGGATTATGATAGAGTTGAATTCCTTTCTTGTTGAGAGGGAGTGTTGAAAATAGCAACAAGAAATGTTAAAAATAGCATCTAGAAATTCCAATTTAATTTGTCCTTAAATTAAATTGAGAATTAAATTATAATTCTTTTCTCATAGCAACTTGTAATAGTTAACTAAGTTAAGTTGGCTTAGTTAGCTTAGGAATTTCAAGTTGGAAGTTTATCTGGAGTCATGTAAGTGTGATCCCTAAGTTTTAGGGGTCCGAATTGAGTTTATTGGAGTTGTAATTAGATAACTCAGTTTGACTAAGTTATAGAAAGTTAAACTAGTTCTAACTATTTGTGGAACTAGTAGAGGTCTAGTAGTGAGTTGGTGCACTGTGTTGAGAAATGGCAACAAGAAATTCCAGTTTAGTTTGTCCTTGAATTAAACTAAGAATAAAAATCGAATTATATTCTCATAGAAACTTGTAAATAGTTAATTAAGTTTAATTAACTTAATTAGCTAAGGAATTTCAAGTTGGAAGTCTTTCTGTAGTCATGTATATGGTCTCCTGAAGTTTTAGGGGTCTAGTATGAGTTTAAATTGAGTTGTAAATTAGATAAATCATTTTACAAAGTTAAGTTCAGATAAATTAGTTCCAAACTGTTTGAGGAACTAATAGAGAGTTAATAGTCATTTGGTGCACTAGTGCATCCACAAGTGTCACTCTAGTTAATTGAAGATTCCCTCATTAGAAACTCATGCATGTTGATTCTTAGAAAGACTTAGTTGAGGCTAGAGTGTCGGGAAAGTATACTATTAGTTGTATTATTTCTGGAGAGTAAATATCATGCATGCATTAGAGATTGATCCTATGTTTGGATCGCAGTTTTGGAAGCATGAATTCCCTTTAAATTGAGGTAATTCATCGTAGGAATTACACTAGAGATTAGGGGCTTGGAGAGTTGTAGAATTGGCTAAGTGTTGGGCAAGAGCTAGCTTGTGAGTTGAGAGAGTTGAGCATACTTGTGTGGAATTGTTCTAGTGATAACAAGCTTTGTATCTTCACTCATATTTATGATATATGCAATACAGATAGTGGGGTTTTGAGCAGTGGCTTTCCCCAGATACATCTTGTGTTATGTGCCATTGATTTATCTTATTCTTGTTCATATTTTTTTGATCGATCTATTGGATTCCGTTGGTTGAAAGTAGAAGTAGATTCTTGTCATTTGCTTTAGTACATTGCATGAGCTTGTGAATCTACAGGCTTTTCTACACACTGGTGCATCCTCAGTGCTACTCCAGCTAACTAAAGATTCACTCAAGAGAAACTCATGCATGTGAGTTCAAAGGAAGACCCAATTGATATTAGAGTGCAGGGACAGTATACTATCAGTTTTATGATGATCTAAGTTGTACAGGTCATGCATGCAATCAGAGAAGGACCTAAGTTTGGATTTCACAGTTATGGAAGAAGGATTTCCTCATTAAATAGAGACTAATTCCTCTAGGAATTGTGCAAGGAAATAGGGGCTTGAGAGCATCAAAATAGGCTAAGGTTTGGCTTGAGCTCGCTTATGAGTAGAGAGTTGATCGTACTTGCACAAGAATTGTTCTAGTGAGAACAAGCTTTGTATTTTCACTCATATTTCTGATTAATGCAATATACATAGTAGGGGTTTTGAGTTGTGGCTTTCCTCATATAAATAATGTGTTACGTGCCATTGATTTTCTTCCTCTTGTTGGTTATTGTTTTCATCGATCATTGGTTTCTGTTGTTTGAGAGTAGAGTAGATTCTTGTCTTGTGTTTTAGGAAATTACATGAATTGTGAATCTATAGGGAAATCTACACTGTCACCACCCAATGCTGATGACAAGCAAAACTATATATGATTTATTTCCTCATCCGTACGAACCATGATCCAGACTATCTGCTCATCATTTTTTGGTGTCAAGGCAACAAATCCACCCCAACGGTTGTACCAACTCCGACGGTGTAGAACCACCCAATCTACACTTTATCAACCTCTATGGGTTCTACAACCTCAAGCGACGAATCATATTCTTGCTTATCCACTAGCACAACTAAGACCACATCTCAAATACAAAACCTGGCACACCCCAAGTAAAATTTGGATAATATTTTTCATTCAGATGAAGATTTTTTCGAAGCCATGACAGAACCTGAATATCCTTGGGACACAATGCACCATCGGTCATTTTTTCTAGTTGAAAAAACATTTGTTCCCAGTAGTGCACAAACCCACGACATCTATGTCATTGGATCGAAAGACTTATCCCACCAGGAAAAGTAGATTCATTCAAAAATCCCATCCCAACACCTGATGCATTCAAGGAAAGGAACAGGTCCAATATTTCACCTACCATAAAGGTGAATATTTCAAATAAACTTGGCAAAACCAAAGATTTTTCCCTAGGGGTAGCATGCTCCCCCGAAGAAAAAATTACATATACATCCCTATTCCAAGAATATAGAGATATTTTTGTGTGGGACTACTCTGAGATGTCAGGCCTTAGTCCCACTATAGTGAAACATCACATTGACACATGGTCAGACGCCCACCCTATACGAAAAAAGGAATGTCAATTGCATCCATCAAAGGAAGCATTAATTAAACAAAAAATTGATCAACTTCACAAATTTGAATTTATCTACCCAATTGATTACACATCTTGGGTTTCCAATGGATCAGTACAAAACAACATTCACCACCCCTTGGGGGAAATTTCATACCAAGTCATGCCTTTTGGTCTTAAAAATTCTAGCGCCACTTTCAAGCAAGCCATGAACTACATCTTCCATGACCTAGCTCATCTCATCCTTGCATATCTAGATGATCTCACAGTGTGTTCCAAAAAACATGCCAACCATTTAGAGGACCTTCGCCTAGTGTTTCAAAGATGTCAAAAGTATAACCTATGCTTGAACCCCCTCAAGTGTGTATTTTGCGTCAAATCTGGAAGACTCTTAGGTTTCATCATTTCCCAGCAAGGAATTAGAGCAGACCCCCTTAAGGTCCAAGCCATTAAAGAGGTACCTCCACCAAAAACCTTAAAGAAATTACAAATCTTGTAGGGTAAGTCCAACTTCATACGCTTCTTTTTACCTTATTACTCCACTCGTGTGCAAGGTTTCATGTGCCTTCTTCATCAAGACATCCCCTTCTAATGGGATGATCAAGCCAAAAAATCATTCGAGGCTCTGAAAGATACATTATCTCAAGCACCTTTGATTATCCCCCATGATCACAACAAAGACTATACCCTGTACGTGTCTACATTGAAGTATGAACCTGAAGAAAAAATGGCCTTAGCCCTCGTACATTATGTACAAAAACTTTGGCACTATATCATCCTTCAAACCATGACTGTGATAGCAGCCATCAACCCCATGAGGTACCCTCTCACATCATATGATGAACCAAAAATATGTTAGGTGGATGGTTATCCTACAAGAGTTTGACCTTCATTTTGACACCCCTAACAGAAAAAAAAAAACACTCATTCTTGTTGAATCATTACGGACCTCCCAAAGAGACTCGAGGCTGTCCCATTAACGAGGCCCTCCTTGACAAACATATATTTCTGGTGTCCACAGATGACCCATAGTATGGTGATATCCTCCTCTTTTTACAAACTCAAAATTTTAAACCTCAACTTACACGTGACAATCAAAGATGCATACGCCAATAGGCCCCCCGATACCTCCTATTAGGGGATGTACTTTATCGATGAGCTATCCAAACCATCCTATGTCGATGCCTCGATCACCATCAAGTTGAGAAAGCCTTAAATGACTATCATAGCAAGGCATGGGTGGCCATCTATTAGGGATGGCCACTACCCAAAAAACCCTTCGTGCTTGTTATTTTTGGCCCACCCTCTTCCATGATTTCATACAGGCAGTCAAACGATGTGAGTGACAACAATGATACGCTCATAAGGCACGAGCACCACCTGCTAGCATAAATCTATTCATAATGGTCGACCCCTTCTATAAATGGGGCATCAACTTCATGAACTTTAATCCCCCATCATCCGGAAACCACAAATACATTGTGGTCGCAGTGGACTATTTTACTAAATGGGCAGAAGAAATGCCCACATATAATAACACCGCCGAAACCGTTGCATGATTTTTCTTAAACCATGTCATAATTCGGTTTGTGTTCCCAAGGAATTTGTTTTAGATCATGGTAAACATTTTGAAAATGAAATCTTTCAAGAACTATCCCAACATCTTGGTTTCTCTCACGAGCTTGCATTACCATACTACCCCCACTCCAATTGGAAATTAGAGGTCATCAAAAAAGTACTCAAAATCATGTTACAATGTATGGTGAACACTCACAAAACCAATTGGCACCACATGGTGTTCTCCACCTTATGGGAATATCACACAACTATCAAAGCATCCATAGGGTTTACACCCTTTCACCTTGTATATGGTATAGATGCAGTGCTTCCCATCAAGTGCGAGATCCCCACTTTGCATGTAGCCATTGAGATTCTAGCTGACACCAAACCTTTGGAACAAAGGATGGTACAAATAGACCTTGTTGATGAATTCCAATGATAATCCCTTCATAATAATGAAGCCTACAAAAAAGAGGGTAAAGACCTCATTCGATCACCACATCACCCCTTGAACATTCACCGAGGGGGAGTTAGTCCTTCGCTATGATGTCCCCCACGAAGCAGTAGGACCTGGAAAGTTTGAAACCCTTTGGAAGAGCCCATACATCATCAAGAATTTACTCCTCAATGGGGCGTACATACTATCAAATACCGATGGGACTTGCCTAAAAAATCCCTTCAATGTTCTCTACCTCAAGAAATTTCACCCATAAAATGCTAGAGTAGACATGAATGTACGATGACTTATTTTTTATGATGATCTCCTCATCATAGATTTATTTTAAAAAACATTCTCTCATCATGTGCCAACAGATGGATCTTCCACTAGCTTATCATCACAGGTTCACTGATGGTGCATCTCGATGGTCGTAAAATCTCATCATTGCAGCCTGGGCCATTTACCGTCCTAACCAAACACCTCATCTCTTTAATGGACTTTGTATCAGGTTAGCCACCAATAATCAAGCAGAATACAGCGTCGTCATAGACCTCTTGGTTGATGCCCACCACCTAGTTATCCATCACCTGCATGTATTCCTTGATTCCTCACTAGTCGTATCACAACTAAACAAGACATTTCAACTCTGAGATCCATGCCTTTTTTAGAAGTATTTACATGCATAAAGGTTAGCTAGATATTTTGATCAAATCACATTTACACATATACCAAGAAATCAAAATTATACAACTAATCGCCTCGCTAATCAAATCCTAAACTAGCATGCATCACATATATATAACCATCAAAGATACATAAAACATAAACATTAGATACATCTTTTAAAAAAATGCACAAATACACCAAAAGTATAGACACATATAAGCACATCATGAGATCCGCCATAACTAATCTTGTATATACATAAAAAAATATATGAGTACAAAACATCACTAACCCACGACCAGGAATAATAAGTCAGAAAAAATATAGGGGAGCATCCCCATAAATGGGTGATTTCCCTCGTACATACATCATCTCATAAAAAGAAAAAAACCATCAAGTCTAGGGCTCACGCGGCCTAGTATCTGCATTTGGAGCCAAAATCGCACCAGACATAGCCATCGCCATAAAAATACTATCCAAAACTGGTCGGTGTGCCCGCTCCAATGAAATCATTGTCTAAAAAACGATATCCACCAAGCTAGCCCATCCATCAATAGGAAACCCTCTAATTAGGGACTCATTCCGTCCCTAGGTGTCACGATAGCTCCATAAATCTAAGTCATTAGTTGCTAATCATGCCTCTGCATCATCAACACATGCAAGCTATCCTCATTTTCGGCTACCCCTCCGGAAGGCCCACCAATATCAAACTGATGTCGCTCCATCGGGTCCTCTGCACCACCCCAAGGAACAATCGATGGCCTCTCTACCCTAGGTCCTTATGGAACAAGGGTAACTCCTACAATGCCAAAATACCTCAAATCATGGCTGACCAGGTAGGTCAGTGGACACCCCCGCAACCCCGCATTTGCAAGTAAACAAATCATAGTGTCAACATCATCATAAAAAAAAACCATAAACAAATACATGAAAGCACATATATGTATACAAATGAAGAAACCCAAATATACCTGCTACTCCCTAGGCAGCACCCTGAGGAAGCCCCATATCTAGATCTCCTCTGAAGTCTACCCCATGATATGGAAACTCTATAATCAATAGAGGATTGGAGTTAAACCAATCCTCTACCATGGCGCTCCAATAGCGCCCCACCACTCTGCCACCAGCTCTCAGCATTGTCCCTCCCCATTGGAGCATGTTCGGGTACCTAGTAGGTCGCGTCGGTACTGCAAGAATCGAGCAAACCATAACCACCTGCTCATAGAGTATGTTGCAGAGCACACTCCCATAGCAGAAGCTCCTTAGGGTCCCAAGTTGTGCTTGTGTGAGTTGCGACAGCATCCGCTGATGCAGTAAACATACCCAATAAAAAAAGTGTCCTGCATGTAGCTATTGTAACACTGCTATGTGGGGTCGTGAACACTGGCGGGGAGAAGCCGACCCCACTAGTTTAACAATCATAGCTAGCGCTACTCGTTCATCTAAGTCCAAAATCATTGTAATATTAACGTTTCCCTCATCATAGGGGTTTAGGCCACCATGACCCTCCCCCTCCAGATTGGCCCATTGTCGTATACCCACGTGCCCCATCACCAATGAATAGGGAAGTACCTCCCCCCGAGACATAAAACCTATGACAAAGTAGATATCAGTATGAACTAATATCTATGGTTTAGTCAGTCGGATGACCATCATCTGACAATCTAGATCCCAAAATTGCACTAAAAATTGTAGGAACCAATCTTGCAACCTCATCAGAGGGTTCTGAAGGAACTTCAAAAGACCCCACTTAACTAATAGTTGACTTGCTACAGGATCCTACGTCATGGCAATCTAGAATGTCACCCAATCTCTCTCCCACCAAATCATCGTACCACCTAAGATATCACAATTTAAAAAATAAACCCTCCCAGGTTCTCAAAAAACAAAAAGGGGCAACAATCATTAATTTTCCCCCACCATGCGCCTGTTTCAAAAACATGTGCACGATTCACGTGTTTGTTTCCAAAATAGGCACACAGTGCATGCACCTGTTTCCAAAACAAATGAACGGTGCACGCACCTAGCGCACAAACCACTAAGTAAGTTGTGGCGAACTCCGTAGGGGTTCATCGTGGAATTATCTCCCTCAAACACATGATACACACATCAAAACCCCAAGGATTGCACGGGGACCATGTAATGCTTGATGATTCGTCCACATGGTCATCAGGTTAACCCTAAAAGGTCATACAAGGTACCTATGTATGGCCTATCTAACCTAGAAACTACCAAATTCACAAAGGCTATGGCACAATCTCTTACCTGTATCTCTCGGCACAAATCCTGGGTACTCAAGCTTACCACAACGACAAGAAAATCTCCAAGGATGCTCCCTGACCTCCACAGCTCAGCAATGAAAATGAGTGATATTTGGCCCCCTTCACCCTATCTATGCCTCTTTTCTCCATCTCTTGGGGTCCATTACATAACCCTGGGACATCCATTGATAAAACTGGAAGAGACGCAAAGGTCAATACCACCCTATCTTCATCATGGAAACCTCTTTTTTGGTAAATGCAAAAAATCATTTTTTGGCCTGTCGCACACTCAAAAACTCATGTCAGGTACTTCTCCAACTCTCTAAATCTATAGCATTCATTAGATATGTATGTCTTGAACAATGCTTTCACTTTTGGTATTGGTTGTATCCATTACAGGAACATCACACATGATCCACTTCAACCAACAACCCGTTAAGCATATAACAAAGCAGGTATCACTCTCCACTCAACATTATAGGCTTCCCTAAGGCTTTTCTTCTCTTGACATTATTTCTCAAAAATCCACCATAAGGTCCATCATCTCAGCCATGTTTATCACCATTTCATCCTTGCATATGATAAACATTCACACTAGTTGATAGAACCCGCCTTCATGGCTCCCTTCATCTTTGTAGACCCTTCTTCACTAAAAGGATCCATGACCCCATCACTCCATCCTAGGAACCATCTCACGTACATATCTTGAAGTTTAGCCTCATTATGCTAAACTAATTTTGCATACATCCCATTTCTCGGGCCATCACGGGTACTGAACAGATGCACTCCGGCATCCTACATTTGGCCTATCATTCATCCATATTGCATATCCCATTTGTGTCACATCACTCGCCTCACCAACCTAACACAGAGACCAACCAATGGGAACCCCACCCTCAGCTGATACACCACACCTCTATGCAAGTCACTGTCATCATGGAGCACCCATCTCCATGGATGTACATCCAAACCACCCTCATATTCTTTTGTCAAGTGTACAAATAGTTTTTCAAAAACAAAATCTCTCATCCACTTTTTGTTTTTACAATTCACGACCTACACCTGGCAGCAATCTCTAGTCACCTTTGGTCACATCTTACATCTCATCAGCAAAAAACATTACATTTTTGCACGCCTGGCAACAGTCTCTAGTCACCTTTGGTTTCATATTACATATCACCAACAAAACACATTACATTTTTGCATGCCTGTCAAAACCTGCTCACACCCATCCTAGAACTCCCATTAACTCCATGACCATCACCATCAGTAAACATGTATTGACCGTCAACATTGGCACATCAAGATCCAACCTCAGGATATCTATCCATATCCTCCTATATCAAAATCCCTCATTATCATACCTATCTAACCCAAGTTATTACAACATGTTCATATCTTGGATTTTAAGCCTCTGTGGAATTTTTTTGTAGCTTCATGATCCGGATTATCCACAGTTTTTAGTTCATTCTGCCGATGTTTCAAACCCCAAAGGGGGTCCATCATCAGGACAATTCAGAAAGATAGAAATGAATGAGTTATTGAGAGAAAGAGCTGAGCGCCTGGGTATAAATAAACTAAAGAACCCTAATATAAGGGCCGACACATGATTTTTAATTTTAAAAATTTTTGTTATTATCATTATTCTTATTTAATTAATTACTTAATGTTAATTAATTACTTAATGTTACTTAATGTTCATATCTCACATTGGTTTCCTGACTCACCATGCCAGGCAGTTAACGCCCATTTTCCTGTCGACTTCAACAAACGTATTTTAGGAAAGAGGTAGTACCTTGGATACTCCCCCCCATCAAAGGAGATATCCTCAAGTGGAACAATGGGAACCATTATCGCCCATTGATGTCCCCTTGACATTCAACACCAACTCAAGCATTCAAGTCAAGGTGGTGTCGTACTTAGTTACTGTTGTAGTTTCATGCATTTAGTCGAAGACCCCCGCATCATTAAGAACCTCATTTAACAGTTCTTACATTATGATACGAGGGAGGTACCTACATCCAAAGACCTATGCATACCACAACACCCAAGTCAATAGTGCTTCACCTTGGCTATGCATAAGGGAACCATATTACACATATTGGACCAGAAAGCGCACTTGAGGGTGTCAACAATTATCATCATCAGATATCAACATGTCAACAACCACAATGTTGACTAGACCACAATTGGTATTTTCCCATATTGTAATCAAGTCTAATTAGCCATCATAACGAGCATGGGACATGCTCGCCTCGTATAGAAACATTTTCTAATGTAGGTTTTCACCATAGCATGGTTACCATTGATACTCAATCAAGGGGTTTTTCTCTACTCATCTCCGCAACAAGCTATCTTCTCTCTCAAAAAGTCGATCAGACTCTCCATCAGAAAATAAAATGTGATGTATTTCGTCTATATGGTTTCTCCTAACCTCATATATTAGGGGGAAATTGTTAACACCAAAAAATCATACACCTGTTAGTACAATCCATAAGACACTAATGTTGGCATTATGATACAGGTGTTGTCCTTGATGGCAACTCACACAGATGATAGTTCACAATGCAACAGGTTAACAACAAAGGATTATAGATCAGACTCTAGAGATTGAAGAAAGAGAGGTATACGCTGATTCATTTTGTCAAAGTAGCGTATACACGCGGGAACACATCTAAAAAAGAGTGTATACGTATAACCACACTTTCATAGAAGGAAAAGCGCATATGGGATGGAAAATCAAGGTTTTGGTCCAAGGTATTTGGTCTATGGTATTGACCCTAGGTATTTGGTCCAAGGTATTAGTCCTAAGTGGTTTTGGTCCAAGGTATTGGTCCTAAGTGGTTTTGGTCCAAGGTATTGACAAAGTGCCTAAAGCTATATAAAGAGGAGAAGATCATAAGGCCATGTGTGCAAGAAATAAGATTCTAAG
Source organism: Pinus taeda (assembly GCA_000404065.3). Classification (NCBI taxonomy): domain Eukaryota; kingdom Viridiplantae; phylum Streptophyta; class Pinopsida; order Pinales; family Pinaceae; genus Pinus; species Pinus taeda. The sequence continues at coordinate 42,198 of APFE031375209.1, forward strand.
GAATAATTCTATCTGAAGTATATTTTATGTTGCAGGGTTATGTTTGGGATTAGATCTGAAATATTCATGTGCACCTTGAGTTCAATATTGGATCAGGATCATGAGACCTGAAATGACTTATTTTTGAATGATCTGATATTGGTTGAGACTAGATATGATGTTTTGCACCTATTTTATTTGTTATCTATCATGATCTGGGTTTGTCTAAAGCCTGGAATTGCAGCAAAGTTCTGAGTCAATATTTGTAGATCTATACGCAGGTTCATCTCAGCCAAGGAGTGTATACACACAGGTTCTGTTCTTTCAAGTAGCGTATACAAAATAAAAGCTTCTTTCTCAGATCTGACTGATCTATCTAATCAAATTCTGTTGTTTTACTATTGTCTATCAATGAAATCTTCTTAGATCTGAATGTAAAACTAAATGCATAAGGAGGCTAGCATTTGATATATTGATTGTATAAGTGAGAAAAAGTGATCTTTGTCCCTGCCTATGTAAAGCTCTATAAGTTGACAGTAGATATTCAGTATATTGCTGGTTGGTACAGACTTGATTCAAAAGTTTATGTTTGCAGTAGTTTTGAAGGTATATGTAGGTTTGACTAATGGAAGTAGCATATACACACAGTTTGGGTTTAACCAAGTAGCTTTTACACTCTAATGCATGATTTTTGAGGTTACAGCTGGTTCTGAATGACGATGCAGGGTTCTGGGTTCAGCACAGTGTTCTGGTGTCAGTGATCTGATTTTTTAGATTAACTGAATGTTGATTGATGCGGTTTAAGTTTTAAAAGTTTTTTATGGGTCTAGTATGAAAATTGGATGAAATGTGGCCTTCAGATTTTGGTGTTGTGATCCAGGAGTATCCAGTCTGAAAATTCATGAAACGTGGTCCCTGGAAGAAGAAAGAAGGTTGTAGCCTTCTGTAGGTCGGTGCCTACATACTAGTAAACATATTGGCTAGTACAAGAGCTAGGGGGTTGCAGCTCCTTTCCAGTAGAAGCTGGAAAATGAGAGAAGGTTGTAGCCTTCTGCAGGTGGGTGCCTGCGTACTAGTATGAGTCTGCATCAGTACAAGAATGTAAACATATTTTCTTATTATTAAAAGAAGACAGAGACGACAGTAGCAGGTGGTTTTCACCCACATTAAGTTTCCACCTTAAATCTTGGTGTTCATGTGTGTTGCTTATGTGTGATGCTTTATTCTACTTTTACTGCACTGTCTAATAAGTTACTGATGTACTGGTTTAAGATCAACACATGATAAATTGTCTAAATCACAAGTTCTCTGGATATACGTTGGTTTCTTTAATCACACTTGCGTGTACACACTAGTTCACTTCATTGAAGTAGCGTATATAAATCTGTTTGGGAAATAAAGGTATTGATCTGATAATACTGGTTCACCCCCCTCTTAGTATTATTTCCAACAATTGGTATCAGAGCAGGTCCTTCAGAAGAAGCTTGATCGCTTGAAGTGAGATCCATCAAGATGAATAATCATGAAAGCATTGGATCCATCAGACTACTAATATTTGATGGGAGCAACTTTGTTTATTGGAAAATAAGAACCATAGCCTATCTACAATCACTTGGAACAGATGTCTGGGAAATTGTGGAAAGAGGGTATACATTTCCAATAGCAATTCCTACAAACACGGCAGGTAAAAAGCAATATGAAACCAATGCCAAAGCTATCAATACTTTATTGGGAAGTTTGTCACAATCATAGTTTTTCAAAGTCATGTAGCACAAATCAACGAAAGAGATATGGGACAAAATCATTCAGAGCTGCGAAGGAGACTCTCAGGTAAAACGTGCCAAGCTTCAAACTCTCAGAATTCAGTATGAAACTCTAGAGATGCATAGTGATGAGAGTATAGCTAGTTACTTCTTACGTATAGATGAGGTTGTTAATTGTATGAAGAATTTGGGTGAAGAAATAAAGGAAGTTACCTTAGTTGAGAAAATTTTGAGATCCTTGTCTGCTAAATTTGAATCAAAAGTGTCTGTCATAGAAGAAAAACAGGATCTGCAGAATATCACTATGACACAGCTTTACGAAATCCTAATGGCTTTCGAGATGAGAAAAGGAAGTCCATGAGATATGAGAGAAGTTGCATTTAAAGATTCAGGAAAAGGAAAATAAAAGGAAGAGCACAATGAATCAGGACACATTTCAGAAGAAGAAGATGAGGCAAAGTTTGTCAAGAAGCTTCAACAGGGTTCTGGATGGTTCAGAGGTAAGCTACCTTTCAAATGCTTTGCTTGTGGCAGAGTCGGTCATTATGCTGCCAGATTTCCTCATAAAGATAAATATGAAAAAGGAAAGAAATATGCAAAATGGAATAGGAAACAAGTTGTGAACAGAAGGAGTTACCATACTCATGAAGATAGTGATGGTTTATCTAATAGTGATGAAGATGAAACTGGACAAGATTACAAACTTCTCATGGCTTATGATAGCGATGATTTTTGGGATGGTTTAGAAGAGGATAGTGATGGTTTATCTAATAGTGATGATTATAAACTTCTCATGGCTTATGGTGATGATGATTTTTGGGATTCTGTAGAAGAGGAAAAATTTCATGAAGAAATCTCTAAACTCAAAATCTGTGTAGAAGAAAATAATATGATCATAGATACCTTGACATACCAACTTGTTGAAAAGAAAAACACAATGAAAAACTAGAATGTGAAATTGTGGGTCTAAGAAAAGATCTTGAGAAAACAAAATCTCTCAATCTTATATTTGCTAAAGGATCAAAAACTTCAAATGAAATTATCAAAGTTCATCATTCTCCTCTGATAAATATAGGTCTTGGATATACTGAAGAAGCATCTCAATCACAGAAGTCGTCAACCTCCACCAAAATCTATCTTGATGCAGCAAAGGCTAGCGAAAAATATGACGATCGTTAGCAAAGGCATAAAGCTGATCACCAAGTAAATCATACTCAATTTGCTCCAAGGATGAATATCAATAGAAGCCACAATCAACCTCAGGCAAGTCATACTCAATTTTCTCCAAAGATGAATATTAATAGAAACTACAATCAACAGGTAAATAGATTCGATAGTCGCAGAAACTTCTTTAATGGGCAATTTTTTTCATGTCATAATTTTGGGCACAAAGCTACTCAATTCGTTGCTTACAAAACCATCATGACTAGAGAAGCACGAAATCAAAGGAATATAACAGGGATCAAGAGAAGTTCCTATAATAACTTTTCTCCTCTTGAAAATGAAATAGAATGTTCAATCCGTAACAACTTTGGTCATGAAGAATCTGAATGCAGGAGCAAATTTTGGCAAACACCTCAAAAGGAGAAAACGCCATTCCAAGATATGGAGAAGGAAAGAATCTCAAACAGAAAGATGTGGTATAGCCTTGTATACAGAAAGACAATAAAATCAGTGGTACATTGACAGTGGATGCTCCAAACACATGACATGTGACAAAGAGAAACTTCACTCATATAATGCCTTAGAAAAGGAGGTCTCATTTGGAAATGACACTCCAACTGTCATAAAAGGTAAAGGTTTTGTTTTCTTGAAAGAAAATGTTAAAGCTGGAAATGTTATGTATGTAGATGGTTTAAAGCATAACCTGTTGAGTGTCAGTAAAAGGTGTGATCAAGGAAATGAAGTGGTGTTTCGATCAAACGAATGTGTTTTTCATGAGCTTGATATAGGAGAGACTGTGATCAAGGGTACAAGAACTCCAAACAACTTATACATACTCAAAGGAGGACAACAACAATGCTATCTAAGAAAAAATGATGAAAACTGGTTGTGGCATAGAAGATTGGGACATCTAAGATTTTCTCAAATAAGAAAAGCATGCAAACTCAAGGTTGTTCGTGATCTTCCAGATATCAGCATCCCTAAAAATAAAATATGAAAACCATGTCAAATCGGTATGCAAAACAGAGTTCACTTCATGGAAAAAGAAGGGTCATCTAGTAAGCCTCTTGAACTTTTCCATACTTATTTATGTGGACCAACAAAGAAAAAGTCACCTCGTGAAGAATAATACTTTATTTTGTTCATTGATGATTTTTTCAAAATGTGATGGATAGGTATTCTAATGCATAAAGATGAAGCATTTGAAAAGTTCCAAGCCTTTAAAGCTTTGGTTGAAAATGAATCAGATCGAAAAAACAAATGCCTCAGATCTGATAGAGGAGGGGAATTCATATCAGATGAATTCTTTGACTTTTGTGAACAACATGGAATAAAAAGGCAATTCTCCACCACAAGAACTCCTCAGCAAAATGGTGTGGTAGAAAGGATGAACATAACAGTTCAACAAATGGCTTGAGCTATGCTAGATGAATCTGGAACTCCTGCAACCTTCTGGGGTGAAGCTGCATTCACTACCGTGACTATTCTCAACAAAGAAAATGTTCGGGTAAATAGAACTCAAACTCACATGAACTTTGGCATGGTAAGACTCCTACTGTAAAATACTTTAAAGTTTTTGGAAGAAATTTTTTTATCAAAAGGACTAATGAAAAACTTGGTAAGTTTGAACCTAGAGCAGATGAAGTTATTCTTCTTGGTTATTCTTCTAGAAGTAAAGGATATAAATGTTATAATAAAAGACTTGGGAAAATTGTTAAAAGCATTGATGTTGTAGTGGATGAAGCATGCAGAAATCCAAAACAGATAAAATCAACAGAAGATTATGACAATGAGGAAGATGGGGATTACTTTCCCACATCAAATCAAAATTATATTGAAGAAGAAACCAATAAAGCACCAGAAGAAGATATAATTGTAGAAGAAAAGACTCCATCGAGGTATGTTCAGAAAAATCATCCAGAAACTCAAATTTTAGGGGAAAAGGAGGTAGGGGTACATACAAGAAGAACTATTACAAGGACCTCAAGCTATCTAGCTCTACTATCCTCCACTGAACCTCAAAACGTAAACGAAGCATGAAAAGATGAATGTTGGGTCAAGGCCATGGATTAAGAACTTGAGCAAATTGAAAAGAATGATACTTGGGAATTAGTTCATATACCTCATGATAAAAATATTATAGGAACTAAATGGATATTCAAGAACAAGCTAAATCAAAATGGAGAATTCATTAGAAACAAGGCCAGACTTGTTTGTAAAGGGTATGCTTAACAAGAAGGTATAGATTTTGAAGAAACTTTTGCACCTGTTGCCAGAATTGAAGCCATAAGGATGTTTTTGGCTCTTTCCAGCTTTCAGAAATTCAAAGTATACCAAATGGATGTAAAATCAGCCTTCCTTACTGGAGATTTAGAAGAAGAATTTTATATTGAACAGCCAGAAGGATTCATTCTTGGAAATGATGAAAAACTTGCATGCAAACTCAAAAAAGCTCTCTATGGTCTGAAACAAGATCCAAGGGCCTAGTATTACCGCCTTGACAAATATGTACACCAACAAGGTTTTACAAAAGGTTCTGCAGATAGCAATCTATAAACTGATAAATTGCTAATTATTATTGTTTATGTTGATGATATCATTTTTGGTAGCAATGAAGAATCCACGAGTCAGAAATTTTCTTCAGTAATGTAGTAAGAATTTGAAATTTCCTTGCTTGGTGAACTTACCTATTTTCTTGGTCTACAAGTTCAACAAACTAAAGATGGTATTTTTCTTTCACAAACCAAATATCTCAAACAAATCTTGAAAAGGTACGGAATGGAATATTCTATACCTGTATGTACCCCAATGGTAATAGGATGCAATCTCAACTCAAATCATGAATCAGCAGCAATACATCAACCAACTTACAGATCCATGGTTGGCAGTCTACTTTATCTAACAAGTACCCGACCTGACATCATGCATGCAGTAGGAATAGTTGGAAGATTCCAAGCAAATCCAAAGGAATCACACCTTCAGGCAGTCAAAAGAATTTTCAAATATCTTCAAGGAACTCAGGAATTTGGACTATGGTATCCTAGAGATGCAGTTCTTACTCTTCATGCATATCCAAAAGCAGATTGGGTAGGAAGTGTTGTTGATAGAAAAATCACTAGTGGTGGTGCATTCTATATGGGTTCCAAGTTAATGTCTTGGTTCAGCAAGAAACAAATTTCAATTTCTTTATCTACATCTGAAGAAGAATATGTGGCTGTTGTATCTTGTTGCACACAACTACTTTGGATGATGAAAACTTTGCAAGACATTCAGATCACATGTACTCCACCCATATCCATTCTATGTGATAATACAAGTGCTATCAGTATTTCAAAGAATCCATTCATGCACTCCAAGACCAAGAACATACCCATCAAGTAAAATTTTCTATGAGAACAAGTGCTTGAACAAATGGTCAAATTGGAGTATGTTCCCTCCAAATAACAGGTTTCTCATATATTCACTAAACCATTTCCCAGAGAAACATTTGAATATCTCAAACAAAAGCTGGGAGTAGTTGTTGCATCATCCTGCTGTTAAATCCTATTTTTCAGAAGAAGGTTATTATACACGTGTTTCATGAAGTATAGTCACGTATACACACAAGTTTCGGTGGCTGAATAAGCGTATATGTTTTGCTGACAGGAAAAACAGTGGGTTAGACTATGATATGGGCGCTCTGTCTGATGTTGATGATTACAGTCTAATGATATGCTTTGTTCATTAATTTTTATCTGACTGACAAAGATGCCTTAATTAATGACTTGTTAACAATGCACAGGTAGCACAGGTTTAGGGGGAGAATTAGCCTTCACTCGCATTTTGCATAGTTGGCATTATGGTTGCTGAGTCCAGATATGGCTTCAGATATTTATACCATTTGTTGCTTAAGTAATGTAAAAGTCTAGGGTGTGATATGACTTCTCATACATTTGAATGAGTCCTATTAGACAAATGATGTAATTTGTATCCCCACTTTGCATGGGATGGATGATGTAATATTTATTGTATTTCTGTCATGTATAAACAATTGGTATATCACAACTTGGTTGGGTGGATGATTCAAATTTGGTGTATCCCCACTTGGTTGGGAGATTGATGTATGTATAGGTCATTGGTGATAGGAAGGTCCTACTCACTTAGTTGAGCTATAGATTCATGTTATTCTTTTGAAAAATATTTTTTTGCAGACTCTGCATATGCTCAGGGAGAGCATGGACCTCGCATGGATAGTTTAGTGCATCTCAGCATGTACAAAAGGGGAGCTTAATCAAAGAATTCAGCATGTACTCAGGGGGAGCATGGACAACATAATGTATATCAAAATGGGAGAATATCTTGGTCCACCCTTTGCCCTTGATGTCAAAGGGGGAGAGTGTCTTGGTGTTGTTGTTGCATCTTGGTGTTGTTGTTTCCATCAAGTCCAAAGGGGGAGATTGTTGGCATTATGATACAAGTGTTGTCCTTGATGGCAACTCACACAGATGACAATTCACAGTGCAACAGGTTAACAACAAAGGATTATAGATCAGACTCTAGAGATTGAAGAAAGAGAGGTATATGTTGGTTCACTTTGTCAAAGTAGTGTATACACGCAGGAACATAGATCAAAAAGAGAGTATACATATACATGCACTTTCACAAAAGGAAAAGTGTGTATGGGATGGAAAATCAAGGTTTTGGTCCAAGATATTGGTCCAAAATATTTGGTATGTGGTATTGGCCCTAGGTATTTGGTCCAAGGTATTGGTCCTAAGTGGTTTTGGTCCAAGGTATTGAAAAAGGGCCTAAAGCTATATAAAGAGGACAAGATCATAAGGCCATATGTGCAAGCAATAAGATTCTAAGTAATACTTCTATCTGAAGTATATTTTATGTTGCAAGGTTATGTTTGGGACTAGATCTAAAATATTCATGTGCATCTTGAGTTCAATATTGGATCAAGATCATGAGACCTGAAATTAATTATTCTGGAATTATATGATATTGGTTGAGACTAGATCTGATGTTTTGTGCCTGTTTAATTCATTATCGATCATGATCTGGGTTTGTCTAAAGTCTGGAATTGTAGCAAAGTTCTGAGACAATATTTGCAAATATGTACACAGGTTTGTCTCAGCCAAGGAGCGTATACACGCAGGTTCTGTTCTTTCAAGTAGCATATACAAAAGAAAAGCTTCTTTCTCAGATCTGACTGATCTATCTGATCAAATTCTATTGTTTTATTATTGTCTATCAATGAAGTCTTCTTAAACATACATGAACATCATAGAACTACATTCCCACAATGTTCAGAGCCGACTTTCCTCCATATGGTCAAGATTTCCCCGATCAAAAGCCCACAGGCCGATTTTCGAATGGCAAACTGTCAACAGATTTCATTGCTGCAGCATTGGGGCTCAAGAAGATGTTACCACCTTTTTTAGATCCTGATCTCAATACCCAAGACCTCGTCACAGGCGTTAGCTTTGCTTCTGCAGGAACTGGATATGATAACCTCACTGCCGGGATTGGTTCTGTGATACCAATGTGGAAACAAGCGGATTTATTCAGGGATTACCGTGTGCTCTTGGAAGAGCGAGTGGGAGAGGATAAGGCATCCAAAATAATTCGAGAAGCCATAGTCCTATCCTGTTCGGGAACCAATGATTTTATTGAAAATTATTTTACTCTGCCCATCAGGAGAAAGCAGTTAAGTGTTTCGCAATATCAAGATTTCCTGCTGCAAATCTTCCGGAACTTCGTCCAGATCTGGACCCCAGGAGGCATAACCATCGAATCCGCGGTCGGAGGAAAGAAAGGGGGGCTGCATGTTTCAGATCCGCTCTCCCCTGTCCTCAAAGACAACAGATCTGGCCTGGATCTAACCGATCTGACCCAAAAACAAAAGAAGAGACCGCGTAAGGGTACAGAACCTCTGCCTCCCACCGATCAAACAAGGGGCGGCATCAAACGGTTGAAAGGGCAAACAACGCCTGGAGGGTCAGAACCAGACGGTCCAGAAGCGATTCAAATTTTCATAAGAACCCTGTTAGGGAATACAATCTGCATGCAAACAAAAACAGGGATGCTGATAAAAAATATAAAGGACGAAATCCAAGAGCTATCAGGCATATCAGCAAGTCAGTTGAGTCTGATCTATGCAGGACACACTCTACAGGAGGAATTTTCAGCACAGCATTATGGAATCGTGAGAGATTCAACAATTTTTCTAAGTACGAGGCTGAGAGGAGGAAGCTTCGGATCTAGCTCAAAGGGCATGGGTTCATTCAAGGATGTTGTCAAAGGAAAAGGGGAAGCCAGCAACAAGACAGTGCCACCACAAGATCTACCTGGTCCTTATATAGTGGAGCAAAGAAAGAAGAACCCAGTTTTGACAATCGATATGCCGGAGGTAAATAACTTTCATGATGATCTCTCTTCTTTGGCAGTCATTTGTAGATTTAATGGCTTTTGGCCAAAAGCAGATGCCTTACGACATTGGATCCATTCCACATGGACACCAAATTGTGACATCCTTTTATGCACAAAGGGTTTTTTTATTGTAAAATTTGACACAGTGGAGGAAAAAGACCATGCCCTCCATGAGGGGCCATGGTTCTGGGGCAACGCAGGGCTATTTACGACCCCTTGGTTTCCGGGTTTTGACCCTTCCTCCATGGTGGTCTCCAAAATGCCGGTCTGGGTAAGGCTGCATAATCTCCCGATTCACTTTTGGTTTCCCAATGTATTTGAAGCAATGGGGAATGCAATAGGCAAATACATCAAGCAAGACGTCGAAAGAATTGCTAGATGCATTCACACCTTTGCCAGAATTTGTGTTGAAGTTGATCTCAGTCAAGGGCTTCCAGACAGCATTATCTTGATCCATAACAATTCCAGTGGAAACAACCACTAGATTACGAAAACACGGCCTTCAGATGCCGAGGATGTCAACAGACAGGTCATCTCCGCAACAACTGTCCTCAAGGCAAAAAGGAAAACAGAAGGAACAAGAAACAAGAAAAAAAACCAAGAGGATGGCAGAATACAGTGAATCCCGAAGAAGAAACAGAAGACGAGGAGGAAGACAATCCTCCTCCTGCAAATGATGATGACCCTATTGGAGGCGAAGCCGTGGCATCCTCTCCCATAGCACCGTCAAAGGCTCCACAACAGGCAGAGATGACAAGCGCGGATCCAAGCATGGGAGGCATCAAACGGCCTCATCACTCTGATACTTCAGACTCAGACAAAGAAACAGGCCCACAGAAGGTAGAAAAATGTATAGTCATTGCTTCGATCGAGCCCACTCAAGGAGAGTGGCGCAAGGTTGAAAAGAAAAAGGGGAGAAAAACTTGAAGCGTGAGTCTTTACTCACTGCCGGAATTCAGTTTTTTTGCCCTTTTCTTTCTCTCTTCTCTTTCTTTTTTCTTATTCTTTGTGCACGTTAGTCCTCTAACGTTGCGAGGGGTGCTAAAGCACTCAAGCCCATGTGGCAGCTTACGGAATGCTTCAATGCATCTGCTTGTGTAACTTTTCATTAATTTTTTAATAAAAAGTTACCACTTTTTTCCTTGGAAAAAAAATGAAGTCTTCTTAGATCTGAATGTAAAACTGAATGTATAAGGAGGCTAGAATTTGATTAATTGATTGCATAAGTGAGAAGAAGTGATCTCTATCCCTGCCTATGTAAAGATCTATAAGTTGATAGTAGATATTCAGTATATTGTTGGTTGGTACAGACTTGATTCAAAAGTTTATGTTTGCAGTACTTTTGAAGGTATACGTAGGTTAGCGTATACACACGGTTTGGGTTCAGCCAATTAGTGTATACACTCTAATGCATGATTTTTTAGGTTACAGTTGGTTTTGAATGATGACATAGGGTTCTAGGTTCAGCACAATTTTCTAGTGTCAGTGATCTGATTGTTCAAAGTAACTGAATGTTAGTTGATGCAGTTTAATTTTAAAACGTTTTTGATGGGTCCAGTATGAAAATTGGATGAAACATCGCCTTCAGATTTTGGTGTTGTGATATAGGAGTATCCAGTCTGAAAATTCATGAAACGTGGTCCCTGGAAGAAGAAAGAAGGTCGTAGCCTTTTGTAAGTCGGCGCCTACATACTAGTAAACATATTAGCTAGTACAAGAGCTAGGGGATTGCAACTCCCTTCCAGTAGAAGCTGGAAAATGAGAGAAGGTTGTAGCCTTCTACAGGTGGGTGCCTATGTACTAGTATGAGTCTGCACCAGTACAAGATTGTAAACAGATTTTCTCATTATTAAAAGAAGTCAGAGATGACAACAGCATGTGGTTTTCACGCACATTGGGTTTCCACCTTAAATCTTGGTGTTCATGTGTGTTGCTTATGTGTGATTCTTTATTCTACTTTTACTACACTGTTTAATAAGTTATTGATGTACTGGTTTAATATTAACACATGATAAATTGTCTAAATCACAAGTTCTCTGGATATACACTAGTTTCTTTAATCACAGTTGCGTGTATACACTAGTTCACTTCATTGAAGTAGCGTATATAAATCTGTTTGGGAAATAAAGGTATTGATCTGATAATATTGATTCACCCCCCCTCTCAGTATTATTTCCAACAACTAAAGTGTCCAACAGAATGCACAGGTGGACATTTTCTAGCTGAATACATTATGAAGTTTAAAAAATCAAAGTTCTCCTGAAGTCCAAAGTTTATAAAGGAAAAACAATTAAGGTCATGAGTCTATTTATTTGATAAACGCACGTGTGGAATAACCTCCAAAAGCCGCGCAATTACAGAAAATGATGACTCAGAGATCTGGGACCACTTTACACACTTGGGGCCGATTCTCTGACATGATTTCAACCCAATACAGTCGAATTTGAGTCACCTTGGAGATATGCAGCTGTCAATGGAATCATATTGTCCTATTCATGTGTCTTTATCATACATGTACCAAGAGAGGGAAGAAGGATTCAAACATTTTCTATATAAACAGGCCATGGGAGAACCAAAATATGAGACATTGTTATGCTGGTTAAATTGTTGTTTGAGAAAACCACCATTGCATTGTTGAAGCCAAATAAGTGAATATCACTAGCATGTTGGTCATATTGCTTCTAAGCAACCCATCATCTTAGTGAGAAAAGAGGAATCCACCACTGGAGAATCTTCACACTTCTTTGAGAGAGAGGAGAATCTTGTAAAGAGATTGAGGAAAGAAACTCATTGCTGAGGATTTTTGAGCTCCATAGCTCAAAGAATTCTCTTCAAGTGTCTAAGATTCATCTATTGTATTCAGCCTCTACCACCAACAATCAATAAAGGGATATTTTTCCATATATCATTGATGTGTTTACTCCATTTGAGCATTGTTTTGTTTATGTTCCTATTTATTTAGTTTATGTTTATGTACACAATGTTTCCACTATTTAAAATGTTGTGTTTATTTAAGTTTGTCCACTAACAACGCCAATTTTCACTGCAATCCTTTGCAGGGAACAATCCACTACTAAGGCAGTGTCTTTTGGTACACTTTTTCTCCAAAAACACTACAACAATTAGAATAATTCCTCGATGATATGGATGCAAGAATAGGAACCAAAAGAACCCAACAAATACGCATGTCAAGACAAGGACGTCTTGATTTGTTATCCACAGTTGAGCCTAGTAAATTTGAAGAAGCCAACCATGATGAACAATGGATCAAAGCCATGGAATAAGAATTGGATTAGATTGAAAATAATGAAAAATGGGAATTGGTTCCAAGACCTAGGGACAAAAATTTCATTGGTACAAGCTGGTTCTTCAGGAATAAGCTGAATGAAGATGGAAAATTGACCAAGAACAAAGAAATATTGCTATGTAAAGGATATATGGAATTTGAAGGGATATATTTCGAAGAAACATTTTCACTTATTGTTGGGATGGAAGAAATTAAGATATTCTTGGCCTATGCTTACTCGAGAAATATTAAGGTATACCAAATGGAAATCAAATCATCATTTCTAAATGGAGAACTAGAAGAAGAATTCTACATAGAACAGACAAAATGATTTCTTCTTACAAAAAAGAAATATTTTGTGCATAGGTTAAAGAAATCTTTGTACAGTCTCAAGCAAGCTCCTAGAGCATGGTATGCACATCTTGATAGGTATTTACAACAACAAGGATTCAAAAGAAGAAGTTTCGATAGAAACCTATATATAAAGATTGAACGAGACAGGTTGACCATCATTGAAGTTCATATGGATGATATCATATTTGGAAGCGATGATGGTATATTGAGTAATAATTTTTCCAATATGAAAAATGAGTTTGAGTTGTCCTTACTTGGTGAGTTGACTTTTCTTTTGGGACTCCAGATATCTCAGGATGATGATGGTATATTCATTTCTCAAACCAAGTACATTAGAGAAATGCTAAAGAGGTTACAAATGGAAGAATGTAAGCCAGTTAGTACTCCCATGATGACCGGTTGTAAATTGAGAAAGGATGATGAATCCATGGAGGCAGGCCAAAGATTATATAGATTAATGAATGACAGTCTATTTTATGTGACAAATTCAAGATCGGATGTAATTCAGGTAGTTGGTCAAGTGGAAAGATTTCAAGAAACACCAAAAGAATAGCATGTTGTAGTATTGAAGAGGATATTCATATACCTTAAAGGAATAGCATATTTTGGATTATGGTATTTGAAAGGAAATACATTGAGTATGACAACTTATATAGATGCATACTGGGGAGTGTTATCTGCTAGGTTATACCAAGAAGAACTTGAAGACCCCATGGCCTAATGTATATGGCACTCATCAAATTCTTCAAAAGTCCAAAAATCAATAGGCACCTGTGGACCATTTCTCTCTCCTCTCTCTACTTTTTTGTCTCTCAAATTTTGCAACCCTGCGGGGAATTGTATTAAATTTCACTAATATGATAAATTTTGGCAATAGTCTTAGGCAACTTGGGACTAAATCATCAAGTGAGTACACTCTAGAGTGTTCTTTTTCACTTAGCTAATTATTCTCGCTTTTAAGAGATGAATAACTAGCTCATTTTTTTCACTCACACACCTCCAAAGCTGGAGTATGGCTTGACGATTGGGCCTTTGGTCTATCCTAATATTTAGATTCGATGTATAGTACATTGATAGGACATATATAAATCGTCATGAAATTTTATTAGGTTTTTATAGGATTTTTAAATTATTAAAAATTCTTGCAGGACAAGATTTTTAATTAATTTCCATGTAAAATTATACATAAGTGACAGTAGAATATGTTGGGGGTGTCTAAGTACTTAAAAATCATGCTCTCCATCCAAAAATTATTCTCAGGTCCACTTTGAGGGTCAAAAAATCAAATATCCTCCGTTAAAATCCATTTTTCCTAAGTTTAGTGGCATTAAGTGGCAAAAAATTAAAAAACAAATATAGAGACATATTAAATATGCTCTCAAAAGTCAAAAGGGACGAAGGAAATGAGGTGGAATATCAAACCCAAGTAATAGTTTATCTGAATGGCTGATTAGGAAGTAATCTCATCACCCAATTGGTGGGCCTAAAAGGGCTAAGTTCACTTTCAGTTAGAGGGTCGAGTTGCCTTGTCAACAAGCCAAAAACTCTAGTCAATCAGCATAGATTTGATGGATCAATTTGAGATCATTCTACTCGGATATTTGTGGAGTGTTCCTCCACCTAAAACTCTACTCCTCTCAATGCATGGCAGCCACCTACACGTCAGTTAGAAATTCAATGCTAGCACTCCTCCAAGAGTTCACACACAAGCCTAGATTTGTGGTCTTCTATAGTAGTCAAACATCAGTCTTGAGGTGGAATTTCATTGAGTTAACAAACAATTTTTTGTGGGATTTCATCTCCCCTTCACTTGATTTAATTCCTACTTATAAAGAAACAATCCTATATGCATAGCTAGAAGGAAATATGTGCTACCTAGTCACTCATATGCAGAGCTTTTTGGTGTCACTTATCAGCATGTACAGTCATTCCTTTCTCCACTCGGAATTCAACCTAGCTTTGGGATTCCTACCTGCCTTACTACTTGTTACATTAATTTTTCTTGGGATATTCTCCTACTTTTGTATAAAGAGACCCATTCAGCTATATGAATGAGATGGGTTGAAAGCCTGTGCTTGGGAAAATGTTGTTGGAATTTGTACTTTTTTCTCTCTAAATAATATCAAAGACTTTGGAGGTTAGAAGGTGTTTTTTCTTGCTTGGTGATGAAGGTAACATGTTGATGTTTTATTTTTCTTCATATCTTGTATGCTTAGATCCTTGGAGGCATATTGTTATTACATGGAAGTGATTAGTAAGTGCTTACTTTTCATTTGGCGAACTTTTGCATTTGATCTAATTAGTGTGGGTACTTGTGAAAAGCTTACCATGATCTTATTCTCTTGCAAAGTCTCTAACTATTGTTAACAAGTATGTGGATAAGTTTTGGTGTGCAATTGCAGGTTAGCCCCAATATACAACCAGACTAGGAGTATTAGTTCGAACCACTTCCAAAGGGCTACGATATTTTGATCTTAGAGGAATATTCAAGATGGCTCCATTGGCCCCTATTTGGCTCTCTTCCATAAAATAAATTTCTAAACAAAACTTTGGTTACTTGTTTGGATTTTCTATTGAAAATCAAAGTATTAAACTCAAGACTAGACCATTATTTCAACAGTGCCCATCCTAGCTCTAAGAGGAACCAATTTGCTTGTTCCCTTAGATTAGGGATTAGAAACAACGTCTATCATATCTAAGTTAATATTTTTGTATTTTAATGCCCGTGTTTCATACTAAACTTTGGTTTTCTATTAATTAACCAATAAGATAAAAATTCTTTGTTTTGTAGCAAAATTTGAGGGCTTCAAATTAACCTTTTGGGGCTGATATTTGAAGATTCATCAAGGAAAACAATGAGCTTCAAAAGGGACATCTCTGATAGTATTTAGGGACTGCCAAATTTGCAAGCATCAAGGATCTCCTAAGGGTGACCTTTCCTTCATCTTTTGTGGGCAGATTGTACCTCAATCTGAACATGAAATTTCTAAAATATGTGGCCAAAATTTAGGCCCTTGGGTAGAGTTATTTAGTTTTCCCCTTGAGGTATACCTCACTATTTTTGAAGGTATATTTATCGACACAATTTGCAAGCAATTTGCAAACCTACTTGCATTTATCATTAACCAACACTTTAAAGGTCTTTAGCCCTCATCATTGTAATATTTGGTTTTCTCAAGGTTGATTTTTTTAGCAGAGATCATTTAGGAAGAGTTTCCTCCTTGTGACTTCTTGTAATAGGCTTCTCTTCACTTGAAAGGGAGATTTAAGCTTCTATTGCATCTAACAAGCATTTGTTTAAGCTTGTTGAAGGATTCATATCCAATTTTTGTAACTAGACTTAGATGAGGTAACGTTCCCCTTTGAGGGACATTCTTGTAAGACTCTTCAAAGGATTTTCTACATCCAACAAGAGGGATATAACTCTAATAAAGATAATATTTTCTATTGGGAGTGTGGGGTGTAATATCCCAAATGGATATTTGGCTAATTTTGCAGAAATCTAAGTCAACCAAAAATTTTCCATAAAATTACCATTCAATTTACAGAAGACTGCGATGTAAAATATAACAGTTAGAGTGCATGAAATTAAATAATATGATGAGAAAAAATAATCTCGGCTTTAGTTATAATATAAAATTAGGGTTTACATGCTAATACAACAAAATAGATGAGATGGGAAACTAGTCTCAAGAAATATGCTCCGATGCAATATTGGCCCTTCAAAATTGAACTAAAATGTCACTTATAATATCTCTTGTGAATTTTGAATGAATTCAACAAGGGGACATGGGTACTCACCCAATCTTACTAAATCACCCGAGGGTTTTCATCTTGGGGCTACCAATGAAGTAGAGAAATGGGTTCTCAAACCTCTCATACAAGAAAAATATGAAATCTAAGATGTCCTCCGATGGCCTCCTCCTGCTCTTTTATATATCTGATGGATCCCTCTAGAACCTCATATTTTATTATTATTATAATCATTAAGCACATTTCCTTCTTTTTAATTCAATTAAAATATGTTTTCATGTGGGAAAATGGTAAATTGGCCACCATGCCTCCTCAAGCCACTGAAACTCATTTCTAACCACCCCATCAAGTAGATCTTCTTGTTCTGGTTCCAACGATCTATTACACTAAGTTTTTATGTCAATTATTCCTCCTGGAATTCCACCTTAAGTGTAATTAATTGAGTCAGGCCCATTAATAACTCTATTTTTTGAAAGTTGACAGAATGCAATGGAACAAAAGGAAAATTGTGTGGATGATGGAATATACCAAGAGAATGCCATCGAACCTCATAAAAACCCCTCCAAAACCCCCTAGGATTGTCGATAGAGAAAACCAACTCTTATGACCTAGATGCCTCCAACCTTGGAAGTCCATCCTGACCATGTCGTAAGGGAAACCAAAAAAAGGAACATGACAAATCCTCCCACCCTAAGATTTCTTTCCCTTAAGAAATCCAAAACTATAGACTAGTTTGGTGGCCCAATGCAACTGAGACCCAATGTCCAGATCCCATACAAACCACTGGGTGATGCTATGTCTCTATGTCAACCCACCATGAATGGACCCCTCAATGCTCGGATCCCTGACCAATATCTAACTGAACCTATCATCAACAAATCCTCCCAGATCCCAATGTCAATAAGAAAAAGTATCAATGTTCCATGGATCTTGTTGTGCTATAGCTCCAACTATGAATGATGCTCCATCAACCATGTACCACTCATCACCTCTCTCCAATCGAACATCTGGCGTAAACCAAGATCAATCACACTATGATTATGTTGTGATGGAATTTTGATGGACGACCAACCTATGCTTTGTTTCCATTTGGCCCATGTAGTGCACCCTATCTCTAAGGGCCCCTGTTGTACCACACTCTTGACTAAGAATAACACACCATCAATAGGATACCAGCTCATGATCTCCCACCAATCCATCCTTTGGGAAGGATCAGATGCATGTGTACCTATATAGGGTATGAGTACATTGTGGTGTACCATGCTCAACTCATGTATCTCTTCCCAACCAATCAACTAGAAATGTCTAGGAATCCCTAACTCTCTCCCTATAAGTGGGCAACCTGTGTTACACGCTCTGTCTATGTACTCCTAGAGAGGGATGCTACCTGGAAATACTGCAACTTTGCTAGCTGCCACTACATATACTTGCACCTCATCAATAGGTAGATCGAAATATGGATGCATCACTATCCCAAAAAGGGCCCCCCTCGTCTGACCGAAAACTTCATGCTCTAATGATCTACTCGTCACTTGCAAAATTGTCCTGTCATGTCCCAACACCTCTTGATGACCATTGTATGGAAATACCACCTCCCTCCTGGAAGCATGCACATTTGTATGCCCCTCGTCAATGGCTGGCCCCAGGGACTATTTCTCATCCTCCTCCATCACATGCTCAATATGAGTCATGAACTAACTCTCCAACAATGACCCATCACTCATATTGTGCTCTATTGTTTGTTGCATGTGCTTACTCATCGAACATGGATGTCGATCTGGGTTGTTCTCGACATCTCTATGGGCCTACGCAAGATCCTCTATGTGCTCACCATGATGGATCGCCACCAATAGCTCATCTCCTTGGTTTGCTCCTCGCATGGGAATAATTTGTTTCCCATCAGATATATGTTATGTATATCACGGTCGATGCCATCATCCCCATGTGCATATTGATACTCTTTAGAAGAATCCTCATTTGGAAGGTTAGAATGAGTTTTCCCCTGATCTACCTCTATCATACCCTCTGTGTCACTCAAGCATGAGTGATCAAGTCCCTAAGGTTCCTTTCACATGAAGCAAAGACCCTTTTAATGGCAGAAGTGTCCTTAGACATGTAATTTTATTAATCAGAAAAAATAATTACATAATTTGATTTTGCAAGAGTTTGCACCTGAACAACCAAACACCCTTGCAATGAGCTATTTATAAGCTCTATGTCCTAACTACCTCTAATTATGGATCACTTATTAAATAACAAGTGTTCATTTACAATAAATGCTATAAAAACCAACTAGCTAAAAAATCTCCTAAAATAGAGCCTAAGATACGACACATTTGGAGAGTCATATCTAGTTACAACAATATGCTAATTCTAAAAGTCTCCACTAAATAATTAAACATTCTAGAATAATAATTATTAATTTAATATATTAAATTAATAATTATTTTATTCTAATTTTATTCTAATTTTATAATGTATGATAAAAAAGTATTTTTGGATCATCTAACATTCCCCCCTATGATCCAAAGATACATTACAATAGATACCAAGTTCATCCCTGAACTTATTAAATTTTATTCTGCCAAGCGGTTTGGTGAAAATGTCGGAGATCTGATCTTCGGAAGGACAATAAACTAGTTTGAGGACATCTTTGGCAATGAGTGACCTGATATGATGATACTTGGTGTCCACATGCTTTTTCTTTGAATGAAAAATTGGGTTCTTGGCAAGTTTGATGGCTGATTGGCTGTCAATGAACAATGATGTAGCTTCTGCCTGAGAAATGCCCAAGTCCTGCAAAATTCGGCGCAACCAAACAATTTCACATGCTGCTTCCCATGCTGAAATGTACTCTGCTTCTGCTGAAGAAGTGGCCACTGTAGCTTGTTTTTTACAACTCCAAGATACTGCTGCTGACCCCATATTCATTAAATTACCTAATGTTGATGCTCGATCATCAATACTCCCAGCAAAGTCGGCATCAGAATATCCACCAAGTACAAAATTTTTAGTCTTTGTGTAAAGAAGACCAAAATCTTTTGTTCCTTGGATATATCGAAGAACTCTTTTGGCTGCATTCCAGTGGATGTCTCGTGGTTCCTACATAAAACGTGAAAGAATACTGACTGCATAAGATAGATTAGGACGAGTATTTGTCAAATAAATCAAGATGCCAATCAACTGCCTGTAAGTTGTACTGTCCACCTTTTCCCCCCCTTCAAATTTTGAAAGTTTCAAGTTTTTCTCCATGGGGGTGAGAACGGGCTTGCAATCTTGCATGCCAAATCGCTGAAGAACCTCTGCTGCGTACTTACTCTGAGAAATGAAACTATGATGTGGACGTTGGAAGACTTCAACTCCAAGATAGTAGTGAAGTAATCCCAAATATGTCATCTTAAAACCTGCTTGTAACTCCTTTTTCACCTGTGCAATATGATCATCATGGTTGCCAGTAATGATCAAATCATCTACATACATAACAAGAATTACTAGATATTTTCCCTATTGTCGCACATACAAAGTGAATCTGATGATACTTTTAAGGAGCAGCAAAGCCACCTCAGGTTTTTGCTGCAAAGGCTTTATACCTTGTGAAAAAATCTTGAATGTTCTCAAAGTTCTCGGATCTAATGAGTTTAACTCATTTTCGAGAATGTGACCTTGCATTTCATCCTGTTTTCCAAACAATCCTTCCAAAATTTTCCATACTTCATTTGGAGTTGAACATGATTCAACATGAAATAGCAGTTACAGAGAAATAGATAAACATAGGATGCCGAAGGCCTCGTCCATGCGATTGAAATATCTTGTTTTCTCCATTGCCGATGTTGGTTCAACTTCCGTTTCCATGGTTATTCGAAATAAGCCTCTACTTCTGAGATGAAGTTGAATCTTTGGCTTCCATTCGAAATAATTATATGGAGTGAGAATTTCTGATTGTGGAAACTCCAATTTAGACTCCATTCTTTTTCGTTGCTTCAATCTTTTGAACCTGCAAATAAAATTGCTTGTGCACTGATTACAAATCCCAATGCTCTGATACCATGTAATATTTTTGAGATACACAGATCTAGATCTGCAAAACAATAAACAAGCTTGCAAGAGTAGGAAGGAAGCGAGCAAGAATTGAGAAAAGAATGAAAAATTGATTCTACAATATTAGTTTTAGAATAAATACATAAAAGCAACTAAGTTAAGCTTAGTTGTACATACAATAACTAAAGCTAACTAAAGCTAAGTGTGCTTTATCTTATGTTAATGTGTTCATGTGCCACATGCAAGCAATACGTTAATTGGAGCTAATCTAGGTGCATGTACACCAACACAGCTAGTCTAAGCACATGTACACCAACGCAGCTAGTCTAAGTGAATGTGCACCAACAGGAACCCAAAGATTTTGTTCAAGCCACCATTGAAGCCACCATAGCTCAGGTTTTGCAATCGTACTCTCTAAAGGTTGCAGCCCATGTTTGGGGAGACGGAGACGAAGGTGTGGCCCAATAGGATTGCGTGGAGCTGCTCCGTGATACACTATATCATATGAATGCCACACTGCTCCACATGTCCGATTTGTCTGGTAAGAGACCGTCATTGCTCTTCATTGTCGATGTCAAAACTTGGCTCAGTGACGCTCTGACAAACCAGGATACATGCCTCGAGGGTTTCCATAACTTTATTGGAGGCGGCAATGCGACTCTTCAATCCACCAACGACATACTAAAAGAATCCAGAAAGTTGTCTCAATTGATCAGCAATTCCCTGTCCCTCTTCCAAACCCTTTTCAGCAATGCCGGCTTGGAAAAT
The DNA here is from genome assembly GCA_000404065.3 of Pinus taeda. Classification (NCBI taxonomy): domain Eukaryota; kingdom Viridiplantae; phylum Streptophyta; class Pinopsida; order Pinales; family Pinaceae; genus Pinus; species Pinus taeda. Next base: position 63,717 of record APFE031375209.1, read on the forward strand.
AAAGCTTTACCTGGTGAGCAGACGAATAAGTCTGCGGTTCCCCAAAACCCTCGACGGATGTTGCCAAGGAAGAATAACACTGGTTTCAAGAAAGATGAGGGGAATAACGCTGGTCTGGAGCAGGAATTCAAGAAAGATGAGGGGAATAACTCTGGTCTGGAGCAGGAATTCAAGAAAGATGAGGGGTATAACGCTGGTCTGGATCAGGAATTCTATCAGCATTATGGGTTGTTGGATCGATATGACATGAAGGAATTCCCTATGTGGTTATCGGCAACTGATCGTTTACTCCTACTGCTTTCCCCTGCACACATGAAACCTGATGTTGTCGTAGCGCAGGATGGCAGTGGCAACTATGTAACAATAACCGACACTTTCAAGGAGGCACCCAAGCATTTGAGAAGTAGAAAATACATAATCTATGTCAAAGCTAGACTGTACCTTGAAACTGTCAAAATTTCTAAACGAAAAACCAACATAATGTCTGTTGGCGATTTCAAGGGAAAGGCTGTTGTTGTCTCCAGCAAAAATGTGAAGGAGGGCTCTACTAATTTCAGTTCCGCTACCTTTGGTACTATTCCAAACCTTTCTGACTGCATTATTTTTGTTTGTTTGATTATTCAATCCAATTTCTTGAAATACCCTTCCTCTTTCTCTATACCTGGTTAATTGAAATACCCTTTCTCTTTCTCTGTACCTGTTTAATTGGATTTTCAACCTTGTTTCATGACGTGTTTGTATGGATCTAAGGCCAATTAATAATCACTGACCAGTGAATCGCTGCATTGCAGCTGTATCCGGTGTAGGATTTGTTGCACGTGACATGACCTTTATGAACAGTGCAGGGCCTGACAAGCATCAAGATGTGGCTCTACGGGTGGGGGTCGATTTTAGAGCGATTTATCGATGCAGTATTATTGGTTACCAAGACACACTTTATGTTCATTCTCTTAGGCATTTTTACAGAGAATGTGACGTGTTTGGAACAGTGGACTTCATTTTTGGCAATGCAGCCGTGGTTTTATAGGAGTGTAACATTTATGCTCAACAAGGTATGCCCGATAAAATGAGTGTAATCACTGCCCAAGGAAGGAATCATCCTTATCAAAATATCAGCATATCAATACATAATTGTATAGTTACAGCAACAAGTGATCTCACTCCCTGGATGGCATTCACTTCAACATACCTCGGAAGGCCTTGGAAATTATACTCTCGAACAGTTTACATGCAATCGTTTTTAGGCGACCTCATTCATCCCGCTGGCTGGTTGGAATGGTCGGGAGAATTTGCATTAGAAAGCTTATACTTTGGGGAATACAGGAATTCTGGGCCTGGTGCATTTCTAGATGGGCGCGTAACGTGGCCTAGTTATAGGGTGATTAAAACCCTTGAAGAAGCAAAAGAGTTCAGTGTGCCTATTTTTATCCCTGGTTCTGCAGTAGAATCCCATACATAGAAGGCCTACAAATTTGTTATTTTTTTTATTTTTTTTATGGAAATAAGGATATCATATTTTAAATCCTTACTCGACTCTGAAATGCTGAAATGCAATGCTGCCAGGAAAGGAGACCAAAAAATCATGTACTCCCTCTCATCTCATGTTAAAATGTAATCTATGACTGCTAAATTTATAATCTCTCACATATTATCTCTATGTTGTTTCATTTTTATATTCAAAAATTCAAAGTTTCGAAATTCTTGACTCTCATGTCTACCTCACAAACACTGGTTTGTCTAAACCTTGTTTGGATGATATTGTATGTAGACATTGTCACATGGCTGGTTTATAGTGTTTATGGCTCTAAAAGGATCACTCTATTATTTAGTTGTGATGTAGTTTTTCATTTTATTTTTTTGATTATGTTCTATTCAACCCCAAGCTTATGAATTGATTTAATTCTAGGTTTTGCGATGTAATACACTGCGTTTGTGTTCTTGCATTATAATATCACCTTTTCTTCTCCAAATAAAGATATCACTGTTTTTTTCATGGAAACTAAAATGTGTATATATAGGTATTTCAAGAGCTCAAATGATTAACTTAATTTTATTAGTGCTCATATAAAATAAAATTTTTTGGAATATTCAACAAAAATGCCCAAGTTGTGGTCTATCTAGATGATATTACCTTATATCCAAGGAAGAGAAATAATCATTTGCATGATTTAAAGCATATTTTTCAAAGATACAGAAGGTACGAAATTTCTCTAAACCCCAAGAAATTGTGTTTTTTTCTCTTAGTGAAGGTAAACTCCTTGGTTTTATTGTATCCAAACATGGAATTTTTATTGATCCAGAGAGAAGAAAAACAATTTCTAAAATTCCATTACCGCATACGAAAAAGTCAGTGCAATCTTTTCTTGGCCAAATCAATTTTGTTAAGAGATTTGTCCCCGGATTTTCTCAAATTGTCCTACCATTACAAACAATGATAAAAAAAAGATTCGATTTTCAAATGGGGTGATCATGAAAGAGAAACATTTAATGAAATCAAACAAGCTGTAATTGATGCCCCTTTTCTATCAACTACCAATTTTTTCTAATCAGTTTATTTTATATATTTTTGCCTCTGAATTATCATATGCAAAAGTCTTAACACAACCAAATGAACAGAAAATAGAAGCTCCTATTTTATTATTATTGTTTTTTTTCTCAACTCAAATTTTCAAGGAGCTAAATTAAATTATTAAGGAGTAGAAAAGAAATCCTTTGCAATATACAAAGCTATCAAATATTTTAGACCCTTTCTTTTAAGAACTCATGTTAAAGTTATTGTTCCTTTCTTAGCAATCACGAAATTACTTATTCAAAAGGAGTTAGGAGAAGAAAGGGCTAACTAGGTTACTGCATTACAAGAATATGATCTAGAAATCAAACCCGCTAAAATTGTAAGAGGTCAAGGTTTTTGCTAGTTAGTCACAGGAATGACTGACACATCAATAGATGAAGTAACAGGTAATATTGAACAAATCACAGAGGTACTCCTTGTTAATACTCAGTCTCAATATGTTGACTTAATCTTTTATTTGAAAAGGTTATGCTCCACTTGAACTAGATGTTAATAAAAAGACAACCTTGAGATCGAAAGCCAATCAATATCAACTCATCAATGATGTGTTATTTAGGAAAAATTATGATTATTTCGTACCGCTTCAGGAAGACAGAGGAAACCTTCCACGCCCTTGCAACCTGTTAACGTCAAACAACCTTTTGAGCAATGGGGACTGGACGTAATAAGTGAGATTGTTCCTCATTCTTCCAAACAGAATAGGTACATTTTGATTGCAATGGATTATTTTACAAAATGCGTAGAGGCAATATCTCTGAAGCTAGCTAATTCTGAGAGCATCATTGAATTCATTGATCAAATTATTATTACCATGCTTGGTATCCCTCATGCTCTTATTTTTTACAATGCTTCTTATTTTTCTAGAAATGCAATGACTAAATTTTCTTTAAAGAGAGGATCTAAACTTAAGTATTCTGCAAATCATTTCCCTCGGGGAAATGGCTCAGCAGAAACCACTAACAAAAATCTTATAAGGATCATTAAATGAACTATCGACCAAAATCAAAAGAACTAGAAAAAAGCTTTAATATTTGCTTTAAGGGCTTATTGAATATCTGAGAAAACCTCACTAGGTAATTCTCCTTTTCATTTGGTAGGCGGGAAAGAAGCTATCCTACCTCCAAATCTAGCGCTCCCCTCATCAACCCTAGTTTAATTTATTGAAGGACAACCTTTTTCTACTTTACAATTACGAATGTCTCAAATACTTAAGTTGGAAGAAGAAAGAAATAAAGCTAATCTAGTCCATCCTCACCATCAACAATTGGTCAAAGCTTCATTTGATATCAATTCGGTCAAAGATAAAAATTTTGAAATTGTAAACTTAGTTTTGAAATGGGATAAAGTGCACGAGCATAAAGGAAAACATACAAAATTTAAAAAAATCTCGCTTGGCCCCTTTCAGGTTTTTGAGCAAATAGGTTCATCAACTTTCATCTTACAAGATTTACAAGGGAAGAAGGAAATTCTTCATGTTAATGGGCTTATGCTCAAAAAATAATTTTCTTGAAAGAACATAGCTTCTTTCGTACAATGTGTAAATATTCTTATATATCATTTCCTTTTGTTACTAAATGTACTACGCTTTTGAAAAACACATTGGAAGTTTCTATTTATTTTTGAATTGTTAAACTTATTTAAGGAACAATTTGGAAAGAAAAACTTTAAATCGGAGTCTAAGTATTGAATCTATTTTAAAGATTTGAAATAAGGTATTCATTTAGTTGTGAAATCTCTTGGTTTGGAACATGTTAAAAATCTATTTGTTGTGAATTGGTTTTGAAAAGTTATCTTTATAAAAACAAAAATTACTATGAAGTCTTTAGCATGTTTTACTTAAAGAGGTCATCCAAGACTCTCAAAGAGTGAACGAAACCTCCCCATCCATTTATTTAAAAAAAAAAATCAGAGTGTAATTCAAAAAAAAGATCAGAAATGAATTGGTCACATCATTTCTGATTTTTTTTTGCAGAATACTTAAGTTTAGATCCTCTCTTTAAAGAAAATTTAGTCATTGCATTTCCAAAAAAATAAGAAGCATTGTCAAAAATAAGAGCATGAGGGATACCAAACCTGGTAATAATAATTTGATCAATGAATTCAATGATGCTCTCAGAATTAGCTAGCTTCATAGATGTTGCCTCTACGCATTTTGTAAAATAATCCATTGCAACCAAAATGTACCTGCTCTGTTTGGAAGAATGAGGAACGATCTCACTTATTACGTCCAGTCCCCATTGCTCAAAAGGTTGTTCGACTTTAACAGGTTGCAAGGGCATGGAAGGTTTCCTCTGTCTTCCAGAAGCGGTACGGATCATATAGGTGATAAGGCTGAAATGCAATGCTGCCAGGAGAGGAGACCAAAAAATCATGTACTCCCTCTTATCTCATGTTAAAATGTATTCTTTGACTGAATAGTGCAAGGAAGGGAATGAATAATTTTATTCATTTCCTTCCTTGCACTATTGTTTGATCCAAAGTTATCTAATTGAGAAGTTGAGCCTGAAGTCTATCTTTTTCATAAGCATAGCGCTAATGCATCGGGCACTGTTATCTTTATGTTCTGATTATGTGTTACTGAATTAGATAGTGAATCTCTTATGCATTATCTCTTTATATAAATGCTTTGACAACAATAAGTCATTATCACTATTGATGTGCAGAATTGAATGATTTATGATTGTGTATGAGATAACTAGATCTTTTATATGATTGAGTTTTAACCAACCAAATTAATTAACTATTTAATTAATTTATTTTATCATATATGCTTTCTTTTCATCAAAGTATTGAATGATCTATATTGTTACATACTTTGCAAAATATTTCTTTGAATCACATATAAAGATGTGATATCCCTGGAAATAAGTAGAATAAGTTTATTAGTAATTTCATCATTAGCTATAAAATAATTTCATTAGTTTTAATTATGTTATTATATTAAATCTCTTTAAAACGGGAAACTGGTACCACTATACCCAGTTGGACTTGTTAGGATATTCCGACACATAGGAAATAGTTAAGTATAACTTGGTCTAATATAGAGTTAGGTAAAGTGTGTTTCTTTACTATGTACTTTTGTAACTTACAATCCGACGGTCACGATATGTAGTGATCCGACGGCTCATTCTCTCCTCGGTATTACCGACA